>CAUYLG010013218.1:0-136885 GCA_963573385.1 Cacajao melanocephalus | reverse complement strand
CCCTGTAGGAGGAGAGGCATTCTGATTTCGGGTGTTCTCAGCCTTTTTGCACTGGTTTCTTCCCATTTTTGTGGATTTATCCACCTGTCGTCTTTGTAATTGCCGACTTTCAGATTGGGTCTGAGTGAACGTCCAGCTTGTTCGTGATGAAGTTTTTTCTGTTTCTTAGTTTTCCTTTGGCGGACACCCCTTCCCCACAGAACTAGGCCTTCCCAGGTTCAGCTGTGCTTACTGTGAAACTCTCAGTCCTCAGCGCTTCCAATTGCTGTTCTCCTTGTGGGGATGGGACCAGCCGAGCCCGATTCAAAGGTCCCCCAGTCGCGTATACTCTGCACTGAGAAGCGCTGCACTGCGTCGGGGCACCGGCAAAACAGCTGCGCCGGCCAAAAGAGTCACGCTGGCAACCCATGTGGCTCCTCTGCCGGGAATCTCCCAGTTTGTGTTCCACAGAAATTCGTCTGAAATTGTGGCATCCACTTGCTCTCTGTGCTTTCACTGGGAGCTACAATCCTTAGCTGTTGTTAATCGACCATCTTGGATCTCTCCGCCGGAATTTCTATTTCTAGGTCCTTGAGGAATCGCCACACTGTCTTCCACAATGGTTGAACTAATTTACTCGCCCACCAACAGCCTAGAAGTGTTCCTATTTCTCCATATCCTCTCCAGCATCTGTTGTCTCCAGTTTTTTTAATGATAGCCATTCTAACTGATGTGAGATGATATCTTAATGTGTTTTTGATTTACATTTATCTAATGACCAGTGATGATGAACATTTTTCAGTATGTTTGTTGACCTCATATATGTCTTCTTTTGAAAAGTGTCTGCTCATGTCCTTCACCCACTTTTGAATGGGTTTGTTTGTTTTTCTTGTAAATATGCTTTAGTTCTTTGTGATTCTGGATGTTAGCCCTTTGTCAGATGGGTAGATTGCAATTTTTTTTTCCCATTTGTTGATTGCTGATTCACTCTAATGATCGTTTCTTTTGCTGTGAAGAAACGCAAGTTTAATTAGGTCCCATTTGTCTATTTTGGCTTTTGTTGCCAATGCTTTTAGTGTTTTAGTCATGACATCCTTGCCTATGCCTGTGTCCTGAATGGTATTACCTAGGTTTTCTTCTAGCGTTTTTATGGTGTTAAGTCTTATGTTTAAATCTTTAATCCATTTGGAGTTAATTTTAGTGTAAAGTGTAAGGAAGGGGTCCAGTTCAGCTTTCTGCACATGGCTAGCCAGTTTTCCCAACACCATTTATTAAACAAGGAATCCTTTCCCCATTGCTTGTTTTTGTCAGGTTTGTCAAAGATCAGATGGTTGTACATGTGTGGTGTTGTTTCCAAGGTCTCCATTCTGTTCCACTGGTCTGTATCTCTGTTTTGGCACCGGTACCATGCTGTTTTGATTACTGTAGCCTTGTATTATAGTTTGAAGTCAGATCATGTGATGCCTCCTGCTTTCTTCTTTTTGCTTAGGATTGTCTTGTCTATGTGGGCTCTCTTTTGGTTCTATATAAAGTTTAAAGTGGGTTTTTTCCAGTTCTGTGAAGAAAGTCAATGGTAGCTTGATGGGGATAGTGTTGAATCTATAAATTACTTTGGGCAGTATGGCCATTTTCATGATATTAATTCTTCCTAAACATGAGCTTGGAATGTTTTTCCATCTGTTTGTATCCTCTCTTATTTCCTTGAGCAGTGGTTTGTAGTCCTCCAAGGAGAACTATAGTGAAGTCTATTAAGTGTGCAAGAGCATTTTGCCTTAGAAAACAATGTACATACCTTAATTTAAAAACACTTTATTACTAAAAGATGCTAATGATTATATGAGCCTTCAGCAAGTTGTAATGTTTTTGCTGGTAGAGTGTCTTAGGTCAAAGTTCATGGCTGCTGATTGATCAGGGCAGTAGTTGTTGAAGGCTGGGATGGAAATTTCTTAAAATAACACAACACTAAAGTTTACTGCATCGATTGTGCAATTTCTTAAAATAACACAACACTAAAGTTTACTACATCAATTGACTTTTTAAATGAAAGATTTCTCTCTTAGCACGAAATGCTGTTTCCCAGCATTTTATCTGTACTAGGACTTCTTTCAAAACTGGAGTCAATCTTTTCAAACTCTGCCACTGCTTTATCAACTAAGCTTAGGTAATATTCTAAGTTATTTGTTGTTATTTCAACAATGTTCACAGTGTCTTCACTAGGAGTAAATTTCATATCAAGAAATCACTTTCTTTTTTCATCCATAAGAAGCAACTCCTCATCCACTCGAGTTTGACCATGGCATTGTAGCAATTCACTCACATATTTAGGCTCCACTTCTAATTTTAATTCTCTTGCTATTTTCACCACATCTATGGTTACTTCCTCTACTGAAGTCTTGAACTCCTCCAAGTCATCCATGAGGATTGAAATCAACTTCTTACAAACTCTTGTTAGTACTGATATTTTGACCTAGTTCCATGAATCACAAATGTTCTGAATGGATCCTGAATTGTGAATCCTTTCCAAAAGGTTTTCAATTTACTTCACTAATATCCATCACAGGATTCACTATTTATGGCAGCTATGGCCTTCCAAAACATGTTTCTTAAATAACAAGACTTGAAAGTCAAAATTACTCCTGGATCCATGGGGTGCAGAATGAATGTCATGTTCACAGGTGAAAAAACAACTTGAATCTTATTGTACATCTCTGTCAGAGCTTTTAATATTTTTAAATGATTCTTTTTCTCAGTAATAGGTCTCAATAGTAGGCTTAAAATATTCATTAAACTATGTTGTAAACAGACAAGCTGTCATCCAGGCTTTCTTGTTCCATTTATCAAGCACAGGCAGAATAGATTTATCGTAATTCTTAAGGACCCTAAAATTTTCATAATAGTAAATGAGCATTGGCTTTAACTTTAAAGTCACTAGTTGCATTATCCCCTAAGAGAGTCAGCCTATACCTTGAAGCTTCAAAGCCAGACATTGACTTGTTCTATTTAACTATGAAAGTCCTAGATGACATCCTCTTCCAATAGAAGGTTATTTTGTCTACACCAAGAATCTGTTGTTTGGCATGGTACAGGTACAAAAACAGACACATAGACCAATGGAACAGAAAAGAGAGCCCAGAAGTAAAGCTGTACACCTACAACCATTTGATCTTTGACAAAGCTGACAAATACAAGCAATAGGGAAAGAACTCCCTATTCAATAAATGGTGTTAGGATAACTGGCTAGCCATAGGCAAAAAATTAAAACTGGACCCTTTCCTTACACCATATACAAAAATCAGTTCAAGTTAGGTTAAAGACTTAAGTGTAAAACCCCAAAACTATAAAAATCCTGGAAAACCACCTAGGCAGTACCATTCTGGATATAGAAACTGGCAAAGATTTCATGTCAAAGATGCCAAAAGCAATTCCAACAAGAGAAAAAATTGACAAATGAGATCTAATTAAACTTAGAGTTTCTGCACAGCAGAGGAAACTATCAACAGAGTAAACAGACAGCCTACATAATGGAAGAAGATATTTGCAAACTATATATCTAACAAAGGTAGTATAAGCAGTACCATTCAGGACATAGGCATGGGCAAAGATTTCATGATGAAAACACAAATAGCAATCTCAACAAAAGCAAACATTGACAAATGGTATCTAATTAAACTAAAGAGCTTCTGCACAGCCAAGGAAACTATCATCAGAGTGAGCAGAGAACCTACAGAATGGGAGAAAATTTTTGCTATCTATCCATCTAACAAAGGTCTAATATCCAGAGTCTATAAGGACCTTAAAGAAATTTACAAGAAAAAACCAAACAACCCCATTAAAAAGTGGACAAAGGACATGAACAGACATTTTTCAAAAGAAGACATACGTGTATGAAACAAGCAAATGAAAAAAAGCTCAATATCACTGATCATTAGAGAAATGCAAATCAAAACCATAATAAGATACCATTTCACACCAGTCAGAATGGGTATTATTAAAAGGTCAAAAAGTAACAGATGCTGGCAAGATTGTGGAGAAATGGAATGCTTATACACTGTTGGTGAGAGTGTAAATTAGTTCAAAATTGTGAAAAGCAGTGTGGCAATTCCTCAAAGAGCTAAAAACAGAATTACCATCTGACCCAGCAATCCTATTACCGGGTATATACCCAAAGGAATATAAATCATTCTAACATATACATGCACACATATGTTTACTGATGCACTATTCACAATTGCAAACACATGTCAACCTAAATGTCAATCAGTGCCAGACTGGATAAAGAAGATATGGTATATATACAACATGGAATATTATGCAGCCATAAGAAAGAATACTATCACATCCTTTGAGGGAACATGGATGGAGCTGGAGGCCATTATCCTTAGCAAACTAACACAGGAATAGAAAACCAAATACCACATGTTTTCACTCATAACTGAGAGCTAAATGAAGAGAACACAGGGACACAAAGAGGGGAACAACAAACACTGGGGCCTACTTGAGGGTGGAGTGTGGGAAGAGGAAAAGAATCAGAAAAAATAGAAACCGGGTACTAGGCATTAGTGCTTCAGAGACAAAATAATCTGTACAACAAGCCCCCATGACAGGAGTTTCCCTATATAACAAACCTGCCAATGTACCCCTGAACCTAAAAGGAAAGTTTCAAAAATAAAAAGAAAAAAAGAAAATCTTTTAGTGTAGTCATCTTCATCTGTTATTTTAGCTAGATTTTCTGGGTAACTTGCAACAGCTTCTACATGAGCACTTTCTGCTTTACCTTGCACTATTATGTTATGGAGATGGCTTCTTTTCTTAAACCTCATGAGCCAATCTCTCCCAGCTTAAAACTCTTCTTCTCCATCTTCCTCCCATCTCAGTCTTCACAGAATTCAGGAGAGTTATCCTCGGTCTGGATTAGGTTTTTCCTTAAGGAGATGTTGTGGCTGGTTTGATCTTCTATTCAGACCACTAAAACTTTCTCTTCATCAGCAGTAAGGCATTTTTGCTTTCTTATCAATCATGTCTTCACTGAAATAGCATTTTACTTTTATCAAAAACTTTTCCTTTGCATTCATAACTTACCTATTTATTGCAAGTGGCATAGTTTTCAGCTTACCTTGACTTTCGATAGGTTTTTCTCACTAAGCTTAATCATTTCTAGTCATTGATTTATAGCAAAACATGTGACTCCTCCTTTCACTTGAACACTTAAAAGACACTCTAGAGTTATTAATTGACCTAATTTCAGTGTTATTGTGTGTCAGGCAATAGGGACCTCTGAGGAGAGAGAGCTGGCTGATGGAGCAGTCAGAACATCTGCAACATTTACTGATTAAGTTTGCTGTCTTACATGGGCATGATTCATGGCTTCCCAAAACAATTATAATTGTAATATTGAAGATCACTGATTGTATAGATCACCATAGCAGATATAGGAGTCATAAAGTTAGAAATATTGTAAGAATTACCAAAATGTGATCTGGAGAAATTGTAGTTATCTAGATGAGAGCCTGAACAAGGCCAGCGGTAACACCAGCAGGACTCAGTAATGGATTGAACATGAGGAGCAGTATTAAAACAGTCTGCCACATCCTGGACTCCAGAAACTTGCATACTTTTTCTGCATCACCAGTGAGATGACTGGGGCCGGTTAGCATGGTATTGGGTAGGAATGAGGACTCCAAGAGTAGTGAGCAAGAAATGTAACTTCAGGGAACACCCAGAGTGAGCTCATAATAAGGCACAGTCATATACATATGTGTGTGCAGAGTGTGTGCATGCACATTCCCCAGATAGGTGCATGATCACATGTGTGAGTGTGGGTTTATGTAAAAGGATTACTTGCCTGCTGTGATGGTTAATACTGAGTGTCGACTTGATTGGATTGAAGGATACAAAGTTTTGATCATGGGTGTGTCTATGTGACACAATCTAATCAGCTGTCAGCGTGGCAGGCAGAAGGACATGACAAGCCTAGACTGGCTTATCCTCCCAGCCTACATCTTTCTCCCATGCTGGTTGCTTCCTACCCTTGAACATCAGACTTCAAGTTCTTGAGCTTTGGGGCTCGGACTGTCTTCCTTGCTCCTCAGCTTGCAGACAGCCTTTTGTAGGACCTTGTGATCATGTGAGTTTAATACCTCCCCTTTATATAGCTACCTATCTTATTAGTTCTGTCCCTCTAAGAACCCTGACTAATATACCTGCTGATCCAGGATTTGGTTATTATGTTAAATCTCTATATTGGCTCACATGCTCTGAAACGTTATTATGTGTCCATGATGTGACTAGATGTGGCATTCCTGAACATAGTGCCTGAACAGTGCATAGATGTGGCATGCCTGAACATAACACCTGAACAGTACACAACCTGAACATATGTACTAGAAGGGAGAGTAGATTTTCAACATATCCAAGTAGGGGGTACTAACAAAGTAGGCTTTGGGATATATCAGGTCTGATACTTAGCATATCACTACTAGTTCCTGTGAAATAAAATTTATTCTAATATCCATCTTTTCAGTGATGACAGATCATGTGACAGATTAGATCTGGCAGACCGTGAGAAGAATACGTGGACTCTTTTTCTCCACGTGGGTATATTTATAGTGTATATTTTCCCAATCATGTTCAGACATTTTCATAACTTGACAATCCCAGAAGTATTTACCCAGGTAGATGAATAATAGCCTGCATTTCTTAATTTAAGGCATAGAGATCAGAAAAGGCCTATGACCCCTAACTAAAAGTGTGGTTAGTGACCTGGAATCATGAAGCTTTGTCCAGTCTCCTTGGCCAAGATAATTCAGTCCGAGATAGTTCATTGATGAGTGCATTTCCCTTTGGGCCACTCTGTGGTCACTCAGGGACCACACCTCTCAGGTGCAGTCAGCTGCCTTCTGCAATGACTATCACTCTAGAACCATAAAATAGCTAATGACATACTGCTGTCCCATATGCTACCCAAGTCAGTGTGACTTTAATTATTTCTCCTGGGATGAGTTCAAGGGCTTGTAGATTCTCAGAAAGTTTGGAATAAGACTGTGACTTAGTCGGAGCCAGACAGGGCGTGATGGATCCCTGGTAAAGCTTAGCAGCTGTGGCCTATCCGCACTGGAGCAGTGATGTACACTGATGTTGCCATGGTGACCTCCATAACTCAGAGGGTGTGAGAATTTTGGGATTCCCAGGGGGAACACTGTATTTTCTCACACCAGACCCTGTAACCTGGCATTCACAAGCCTTCAAATACAAGCTGTACCAATTAAGATCCCTAAAAATCTGGCCTCTTGCTATTTATATGTAACAGCCATGTGAACTCTAATGGAGGAGCTTGTGTGTGTGTGTGTGTGTGTGTGTGTGTGTGTATGTGTTATAAAAATGTGGTGGGAATTTTCTAGTATTTGTACTAATGTCTTACAAGATAGAACGTGACCCATGTACTCTATCTCATTTACTTTTCATAGAATTATAAGTTTCCTTGGTATCTCGTTAATCACTAAAAGTCTAAAGTTTTCTTCTCTTTACACTCTGCTATTACTGCCTGGCAACAATCTCAGCTTTAGTGTCTAAATTTTAATAACTTAATTGGTATGTTTTACAAAAATTATGAAATATGTACTCTGTGTATAGAATTATACTTTATAGTTATAGCTCCTTTATGAAAAAATGGTATGGAAAGAGAAGAATTAATTTCTATTGAAGCTGTGATATCTAGTGTTTTCTTGTGTAGTTTCATCATTGAAAATCTCTAACTACCTTGAAAAATCAAAGGATCTGATTTAGTAATGCGGATATGCAGAAACAATATATATCAATGTTTAAAGTCTTCAAATAAAGAAAATTCTTTATCTAGTTGATAACAAATTGCCGCTCAGACCTAGACATTCAATTAATCAAAAAACTCATTCATTCATTCAACATATATTTATTGAACACATGCTCTGTGCAGGGTACAGGTCCTGGGCATGCATTGATGAATGAAACAAAGTTCCTGTTTTCATGAGCGTATGGTCTAGAGAAGGAGAGAGAAAACAATGTGTAAACTAACATGAATATATAATTGCAACTGGAAAAACACATGCAGGAATTAAACAGGGCAAAGTAGTAAAGGGTAGCTAGAAGGCTACTCAAATGTACGTGAAATATCAAATGCAATTACATATACGACTAAAAATAAGGCATACACAGAGATTTATGTCTAGGATGGAGAAGAAGGGCAGTTTGTATCTGTACTTCAGTGATACATTCCTGGCTAAAATCATAGTCATCTGTGTTCAGGGTCTGATGATTTAGTAGTTGAATGAAATAAATAAATGAGGAAGGGGAGACATCTATCTTCATTTTCTTGTGAGATGAAATGAATCTCGTTTTGTCATCCTGGGAGTGAGAGAGCTGACTGTGGAGGTGGGTGTGGGGGTGTTGAAAAAAAGTCTACCTTTATCAAAGGTGCTGGGGAATGATGGAGTTAAAGCATTTGCATGGGACTGATTCCTACGAGAAAACCCGAGAAAAGGGAAGGAAAGCTACATTTACTGTACACCTACCTTGCACCAGGCATTTTATACATCATGTCACTTATGCATGGATATTGTTTCTATTTGGGAGGTTAGGAAATTCAGGCACAAGAGATTAAATAATTTGCTCAACATTTCACAGCCTGTGAGTAGAGAGTCTGGAATTTGAATCCTTGTCTGGAATTTGAATCCTGCCTGACTTCATAACTTTCTAGTCCATGTTTTTATCCCCACTATTTTTATGTTCTCTAAGCCATAAACAAGCACAATCCCTGTGTACTGTTTACAATGAAAAAGATTGACAATGTAATAAATTTATATTTGTATCTTTCCTATAAAACATTTTTATTACTCTTGTGTATAACGGTAGGTACTATAACAGTTTAACATACTATTTTAAAATGTCTTTAGATAGATCTTAGAAAATATAATGTAGAGAAGGACCATATTAATGGATTACATAATTTATACTGTAAATATGTCAATTTGCCTAACATTAATCTATAAATTCAATACAGTCATGATAACAGTACTAGTAGGATATGTTTGAAAGAAAGCTGACCAATTTTTAAAATTTATATGGGTGAGTAAAGGTCTGCAAATAGTTAAGAAAAATCAAAGAGTAGAAATTCACACTTCTAGTTATATTTTATAATTAACTTGGCACTTGTGCAGGAATAGAGAGTCCAGGAACAGATTTACATTTATTTGGATATGTATTACATGTCAGAGACAGTACTACATATCAGGAAAAATTAGTTCACTATATGGAGAGAAATAAAGTTGGATTCCTTATACAACACTATAAAATGGATTTAAGATTTAATTATAAAACATAAAACTGCAAAGCTTTTATTGGTCTAATGACTGGTTAAGTATTCTTAAGACCTCACAAGTTCAAACACTAAAGATGAAATAAAATAGAGAAAAAAAAAGTGAGCTTACCTAAATAAAGCCAAATTAAATATTTTTGTGTGTATAATAAAGGGCCCCCATAGACAGTTTATATTTGGAAGAGAATGTTTCCAATACTAACAAATGATTAATAGTTAGTATATGTAATACACTCAGGCAAATCAACATGAGGGAAAGACATTCAAAAGAAAAATGGCAGAAGACATGAAGAGGCAATTCATGAAGTCAAAAACCAAATGGCTGGTGAATACTTAAGTGCTCTCTCCCCACCAAAAATCTTCACCTATTAACCAGGAAAATGCTAACTAAATGACAAAGAGATATCACTCGCCAGCCACCATTTTGTCAAGAATTAGAAGGTTAGTTAACACAAATTACTAGCACAGGTGTGTAGGTTGTGCAGCGCCTGTGCACAGTGCTGGGAGTGACAACTGGTACATTCACTCTGGAGACCAGTCTAGCACAGGTTTGTGAAAATACTCTCTAAGCAAGCAATCCCACATTGGGGTGTCTATTCCAAAAATAAACCTTCACATCAGACATCTATAATTCCATTCATAGGTAAGTAAATGGCAAAAATGTGTACCTAGGGTCACGAAAAGCTTTATTCAAGAATGTTCATATAGACACTATACATAATAGCTGAAGACAATATATATTTCCAATTATAGCAATGATAAACAAAGAATAATTTATATTTATATAATAGAATATAATAAAGCTATGAGAATAAATAAAATACAAATACAGACAATAGTAAGATGAATCTCATAAATATCATGTGAAGGAAAGAAGCCAGACCTAAGAGAGTATGCACTATATGATTCAGCAAAAAAATGTCCAAAAAGAAGTAAACTGAATCAATGGTGTTAAAGATCAGGATACTGGTTACTCTTGCTTGAGAAGGAGGTGCCTGGAAGGAGGCACCGAGGGCCTCTAGGGGGAGCTGGTGGTGCTCCTTCCACAGATACTGATACGCCTATGCTCATTTTTGGAGATTTCACTGAGCTGTACATCTATGATTTGCATGCTTTTTAGTATGTACATTGCACGTGAATAAAATTTATATTAAAAATAATTACACATGTAAAACACCAATACATAATCTTCAAGTATACATATCAGTCTAAGTAACCATTGCCTAATTAGAGAATCAGAAAATATTGATAATTTCTGGCTGAGCGCAGTGGCTCACGCCTGTAATCCCAGCACTTTGGGAGTTTGAGGCTGGCAGATCAGAGGTCAGGAGTCTGAGACCAGACTTACCAACATGGTGAAACACCATCTCTACTAAAAATATGAAAATTAGCTGGGTGTGGTGGTGTGTGCTTATAATCCCAGCTACTCAGGAGGCTGAGGCAAGAGAATCACTTGAACCTGGGAAGCAGAGGTTGCAGTGAGCCGAGAGTGCACCAATGCACTCCAGCCTGGGTGACAGAGCGAGACTCCATCTCAAAAAATAAAATAAAATAAAATAAAATAAATAAAATAAAATACTGATAATTTCCAATGATGTCAAGTAGCAGATTACATACAAAATACATCATACAAAGTTGATGTCTTGCCAGTAGTAAGACGAATGCAGGTGGATATGGGGGAAAAGTGAGTGGGAATAAACTAATCTAGTGGGAAATCTGAGGGGGATACACTAAAGAAAGGCCTGCATGGGCCAGTATTGATTGTGTATCATAAGCTGAGAGAAATGATTGATACAATTGTGTGTACCTGAGTCTGAAGGAAGAAAACTGTATTTATCAAAACTCTATGAGCACCAGGCTCTGAAATACAACAGAAAACAAGGAAGGTGCAGCTCCTGTCCTCAAAGATGTAATAGTCTTGTGGAGAGACAGATATTTTAAAAGTAGGTGCCCAAGTGATAATGAATTAACATTCTGATAAATGAGATAGCAAAAAGACACAGGTTGCAATTGAAGAAGAGGGGAGGAGACAAAATGTCAAACTGTGCCCCCTTCTTGAGTAGACCTGGAAAAGGTAGGTCTACAGAATAGAAGAATAAAGTAGATTATTTGGAAAATGGCCAGAAATGTAGGAATGAGCTTACAAGTGTTAACTTGCATAGCAGAAGAGGCTGAATGACTCTAACTACAGTGTATTAAAACTTGGGACATCTCTTGCCAAATGGGATTTCTATGCACCTTGTTTTAGACAACATTTAGATATCTGTCTATTGATTTTGCCAATATGGCAAAATGATTTGATTTTAATTTCAAGTTGGGAGTGAGCAAGGAGGACTCAAGTTAACAATAGAGGTACCATCTCATTCAAATCGAGATTGTCTCTCCCTTGTGTGACTACTAAGTTTGATAAATATAGACTCACAGTGAACTATTTACAAATTCTTAAGGAGACTCATTTGAGGTAATAATAACTGATTTAAAAGTTCAATATTTTTCTATCTCTTCACTGTATACTTTATGGAATTTTTCTATAAAATATACTTGACCTGTGGTCATAATCTCAAAGTAGAGGCAAACACTAAAATGTGTAAGATGCCAATATTCCACTTAGGAGCACAGAATTTTATCTTAACATCTGTGAATCTGTTTCAGTTGCAGCAACATTAATGGGCAGAAAATCCAAAGTCATTAAAAATGCCTGGTATAATGCAAGGTGTGTTGTGTGTGAGTAGTACTTAACGGACTGTTTCTGTAGGGATTTCATAGGTTGTTAAGCTGTGATATGATTAACAGCATCCAAAACAAACACTTAGCTTTTCATGCTTAGACACAATTTTTATTTGGTTATGCAGAGGTGATGGAGCGATTGTGTGCCAATGCTTCTTAAGGGGAGTGAGTAGGTAGCATGAACCTTAGTTCTTACCTAGTTCCATGATTCTGTGATTTTAGGCAAGTGAGTTAACCTCACTGTGAATGGGTTTCATCAGCTGTATAATCAGGAAGTGAGCCAGTAGCTATACTGCTGGGACGGTCTATTTGTTCATTTCAATGAGCAATCTCTTTCCCTAGTGACTTTATTCTTTGAATTGACTTTCATGATTACTTATTTTCTAGTATTGGGGCACCTACTAAACAAAGAGAGCCATCTGAATGCTGCTTGATGCACATGAACCCAGGACTAAAGGGAATTACTTGGAGACACTTCCCCTTGGCTGCAGCAGATCCTAAGGAAGAGCTCCTACTCCTTGCCGAATACACCTTCTGAGACAGCTGAGGGCTGGCCCACTTGGATCTCCTTCATGAAATATTTTGCTTCCAACTGCAGAGAGGGCAGTTAGCTGACAGCCTCCAGTTGCAGCACCCTGAGGATCCACCAAAGCTTTTCAGCTCAGGCCAAGCTTTTTCCAGGCAATCGTGAAAGCACTGGCAGAATGAAGTCCATAGGGCCAGATTGCTTCTGCCCAGTGGTTCTGAATGACTCACTGGGTTGGCAGAGCCCTGTCAGACCTGCATCACAGCCTAAGGCTGCCCCAGTCCAGTCCTGCTTTTTCCTCCCTTTCTTATCACAGAGGACTGGTAAGCATCATTCCTGCTTCTTTGTGCTGTGCCATTCCCGCTTATTTGCGCTGTGTGTTTCAAGGGTATTCTTTCCCCCCGCCGGCTTCCCAATGAACCTCTTGCAGTTCTAAATCTGTCTCGGTGTCTGCTGCCTGGAGAACCCAAATTGATATTCCTTTCTAGTGACTAAACAGTATGTCTACTGAGTTTCATGTCCCTCTATCCTGCCTAATACAAGCAATGGTTGGTTTTTCACCAATTACAGTATTAGCCTCACTCTAGTCTTCCCTCTCTATAGATAAAGGTTTATTAAGAAAGCATATCATAGATTTATACTCACTTTCTGAAAATGCCCAATCCAGATCAAATCCCCACTTTCTTAAGTCTTTTCTCCAAAGTCTCCTAACCCCAAACCTGAATCCTATAATAAGTTATTTCTGACATTCTTACTGAGATGCCCCACTGTTCCCCATGGTGTGCATTCCTCCTGGTCATAGAGATAAGAAATCCAATTTGTTCAGCTACAGGTGTGTTCTTGGTGGTCTTTGCCTAGAGGACATTGAAAACAGTATAATTGATCTAAGAAATTACTATGTCTCCTGTATCCATACATTCATTTATTCATCCCACAAACATTTTTTGAGTACTTCCTTTGTGCTGAAGACTGCTAGACACTGGTAATTTGAGATGGACTGTATACTGCTGGCTAGAAAAGCCCAGCAGAGATAAGAGCTTCCATGTTTTACATACTGATTATATGACTGGCACTATTCTCAATGCTTTACATAGATTACCTATGTAAGGGTGCTTTTCCTTAGCCTCCAAGGTGAGAATTGTTATTTCATTTCTACAGATGAGAAATCTCAGTCTCAGAGAAGATAAATCAACACAGCTGGAAAGTGGCAGAAGCAGGATTTGCATAGCTTCAAAGTCCTCCATGAGTTTTTATGGGGATGTTGAACTCACTGAAATCCGGCTGTGCACAAAACTGCCTAATTTTACTCCAAGTAAGAATTGGCCATATGTGGAGTGAAACAAAAATGATAGCCAAAATTTATCATTTAAAACCAGCTTTTTTTTTTTAAATGGAGTCTTGCTCTGTCACCCAGGCTGGAGTGGAGTGGCATAATCTCAGCTCACTGCAACCTCCTGGGTTCAAGAGATTCTCTTGCCTCAGCTTCCAGAATAGCTGGGACTACAGGCATGGGCCACCATGGCTGCCTAACTTTTATATTTTTAGTAGAGATGGAATTTGACCATGTTGGCCAGGCTGGTCTCGAACTCCTGACCTCAGGTGATCTACTCACCTCAGCCTCCCAAAGTGCTGGGATTACAGATGTAAATCACTGCACCCAGCCAAAAAAAACCCGCTTTTTTTTTTTTTTTTTTTTTTTTTGGTAGGGATTTCTGTGTGTTCAGGACTATGAAATCTGTGGAGACACATCCCCTTTCTGGGTAACTAATGAAAATGACTTCGTTATCATCAGTCATTATACTAGCACAAAGTTTGTCATTATATTAATATTTTAGCGTATTAGTATATGACTAATCATTATATTAGTCAGCTCAAGCTGCCATAACAAAATACCATAGATTGGGTGGCTTTAACAACAGAAATTTATTTTCTTATGGTTCTGGAGGCAGGAAAGTTTAAGATCGAGCTCCATCAGAATTCAGTTTCTGGTGACGGTGCTCTTCTTAAACTATAGGCAGTCTCTTGCCATGTGCTCACATGGCCTTTTCTTCGTGCATGTGGAGAGAGAAATAGAGAGAGAGAGAGAGAGAGAGAGAGAGAGAGAGAGAGAGAGGATGCACAAGGAAGCTCTCTGATGATTCTTCTTTTGAGGGCACTAATGCCATCATGGAGGACCCACTGTTATGGTCTCATCTGACCCTAATTGTATCGCAAAGGCCCTATCTCCAACTATCATCACACTAGGGGACAGGGCTTCAACATGTGAATTTTGGGTGTTACAGACATTTGGTCTGTAACACATGGTCTCATCTCTGATGAAGCACCTGAGATTTTAGAGCCTCTGTTTTACACATAACATCCAGAGTTCACAGGCGGTTGGGAAAATGCCTGCCAAAGAGAATGCACTTCAAAGTTTCTTGTTGCTTCTTTCTAAATCCAAAGTAACTGCACAGCGCCATAGATTCTGGAGTTGTGCTGTATTTAGTATGGGCCTTTCATGAATATTTCATAAGCAGTCCTGTTGCCATGGTAGTGAGGAGACCACTGGATAGAAGGTGATGGTGTGATTGTCAACTCAGTTCCAGCTTTATTAATGGAATTGGGCAGGTTCTAGCAGCTAAATAGAAGGGAAAAGGTAAAGAAAAAGCAGAGCACTGGGCCTCTCAAATAGCTCCTGCAAATTATATGATATTCTAGCCAAACCACACTCCTTTTAAACTCTGTAACTCCTAGTTATAGAATTCTCAAATTAAACATGTTAAATTTTCTTTTCCTTAAATTTTAAAAATTAAAATTAAATGTACATACAATGATATTTGTATAATAACATATATAAAACATGAAGAATAAAAATAAAATGAGTACCCTAGACCTGGCTTAAAAAATGGAATATCAACATCATTTTTGACACTTCCTTTGTGCCCTTTCTGATCCAATCCCTCCTTTGTTCTCTCCCCAAAAGTAATCACTGCCCAGAATTTTGTGTTTTAAAAAATCCCCTTGCTTTGCTTTATCGGTTTTACCACATAAGTATGTTTACTAAAATCATATACTTTTAGTTTTACATGTTTTTGAACTATATATAAATAGAAAACAAGATTTTCTTTAGCTATTTACTATGATTACATGTCCCATTTCAAAGTGTTACCACAAATATAATTAAAAAGAAAAACTTCAAAGACATCTTATTTCAGAAAATGTGCTTTTCCTCTGCTACCATTAAGTGTAAATTGGAAGAAAAAAAGCAATTTTTCGTTTTAAGTATCTACCCATCAAGTCCGTGGGGTGTTTGTGTTGCGGTGGGGTGGAGGGAGGATGGAAGTGGGAGAGGGAGAGGGAAGGAGATAGGGAGGGAGCACACCTTCTCCTTGACTCTGTGCTTGTGAGATGATACAGGACCAATAAATCAGTGTTCCATCCCCCAGCCACAGACGTAGGTTCAAGAGTAACCATATGGCCCATGTCAGGTCAGTAAGCTCAAACCCTGGCCTTTTGCCAGAACTATTAGAGAGGCACATTGTTTCCACTGAAAATACAATTATGCTTTATTTTTTAAACTTTTGAAACCATGCCCCAAAGAATTAAAGAAATCAATGACTAACAGAAATTATTGAGTTTGCAGGATGGCAAATAAGAAAAGAAACCACTTGCTGAAATGCTGAAAACTCCCTCCACTTGTGAAATAAAAGAACCTGCTGAAATTGAACCAAGGTGGCCACCTGGAGTTTGGGCAGAAGGAGCTTGCTGATGTCACAGCCTGAATTTCCACTTCATGGTTTATACTAACTACCCTCATATTTGCACCTGAAACCCATGAAGTAACATGAAGTGATAACTGTGCACGCTCAAGGGCTTTCCATACTTCTTTTTTATCCACCAGTTACCTACTAATTTCAGAATCCAACTCCTAACCTTTTCTAATAAAAATACTGCCTTGAAGCCAGAAGAGGGAGACAGATTTGAGCTTGACTCCTGTCTCCTTGAGAGCTGACTTTCAATATAAAGCTTTTATTTTCTCAAAAACCTGATGTGATAGTATTGACTTCTAATGCATTAGCGTTAGAGCCCCTTTTACTCCATAACACTTTTAGATGGTTGCCATCAATGGAACCCAAATTATGTAGATAATCTTGACTATAACAACATAATGATTTTGCTGAAATAAGGCAAATAAGTACAAATAATTTTAAAGAGCACATATTAATAATATATAAATGATGTCTTTATTACCCAATCACGCATCACTGACCCACTAAGACTGAGCCACCATCTATAGAACACCCACATTTGTGCAAAAACAATTAAATTCAGTCATCCTCAGTCAGATACAATACATAGCTTCACACAAATTTTTTATTTTGTTGTTATGAATGCATATTTATTGAGATAAGAAGATAGAACATATTTTATTTGACAACATTTTGGCTTGAGGTCTATAATTTAGACATATGATGTATTGGCCTCCAGTTTTACTTTTGCCCTGGGCCTATGAATTGTTAAATCCAGCTGGCTGGAACCTGTTCTATCACTACAGAACCCTTAAATTCAATCCTTAATTTTTCTGCAGTTCTTCCTTTTCATCTCCCTCGATTCCCATTAGCACTTCCTGGTTTTTCACAAATGTAACAGTTGGTCCACTCCTGCTGCTTCTGGTGGCTTCCCACATGACTCTGTGAGGTCATGCCGGCTCCTGTGATTACTGCTGCCTGTGCAGAGACATCGGGCTTAATCTCTGGAGGGCAGAGGCTGAAGAGGATTCTGTTAGGGGCACACGTGTGTGTGTGTGTGTGTGTGAATTAAAAACAAAGGTAGAAATAATGAAAAGAAAGTGATGATGAGGAGAAACCTTGAAGGAGTGAGTAAAAATGAAATGTACCTATATACAAAATCATGGATGAACATTTGTCTGTCTTAGAATTTCGAAGTAAAAAAAAAAAAGGCAGATGTGAGAGTAGGATTTGGAGCATTATAACAAAGGTGGCAGTGAGAGCTAGCTCTACATCAGCAGTCATGGGAAGCTCACTTTTGGAACTGCAGATATTCAGACTGAAAATTTCTTTAACATAAAGGGCAAATGTCAGCCAATTTACTTTAATGAACAAATCAGAATTTTACTTATTTTTTAGCCAAAGCCCAGTCAGATTCATTAAGAGGGTTTAACCGCTGCTTTATAAAACTTTGACCCCTCTTGACTTTTTCCCCTGCCTTACTTCAGGTTAAGATTCCTAATGATGTGAAATCCTCTCAGTCAATTGGTCAAGAGAAGTATGGTCTTATCAGTCCGGATGTTTTTTTTGAAAGACCTTTAATAATAAAAATGAGAGGTGTGGGCAATGGCTTCGGTCTTTAGAACGTCAGTAGGCACCAGAGGCAGTTAAAGATGAAAAGAAATCCCTGTGCTCTCTTCTTAACAGCCGTAGTCCCAGAGACAGCATTCTACTTCATAAACAGAAATACGGAGAAATGAGATAAAATAACGTGAGAAAAAAGTTGAGGAAAACAACAGAAACAAGAGGAAAGAAACAAAGCAAGGGTTTGCAGAAGCATCCTTACATTGTCACCCTAGTGGTGTGACTCCAGTGCGGCGACAGTTAGAATGCAAGGAACACCATTCCTGGATCAGAGCAAATATAACAGAATGATTCTGCTGCACAATGGGATTGTGTGTTTACAATTACTGCCTAGGAAAGTAGATATGAGAGTGCATGGAGGTCTCTCCTAGTGTAATCTGAGAATCAAACACCTGCATTAGCTTCACCTGGGTTCTTGTCACCATTATTCTTAGGCCCCATCTGAGACCTACTGAAGGAGAAGCTCTGAGATCAGGGTCTGGGGATATGCATCTTAAGCAAATTCCCCAGGAGGTTCATATGCACAATGAACTTTGAAAATGACTTGCTTAGAGGATAAATAAGAACACAGATATTCTTTTACCTGCCTCCTAATATATTTTCTTGTGTTTATCTCCTTGTGTTTTGACTGATGAGAAATCAAGTAGCACTAAAGTATTCCACAGTAAACTCAGATAATCTCTGTGAAACAGAAGTTTACTTTCCCACTGTGTCTTCACAGGAGGAGCCAGCTTGCCATCTGGAGGTCTGGTTGAATATCCTCATTGACATGATCTTATCTAAGTTTGACTTTGAAGAATTACAAGTTACAGAAATTTATTAAGCTCATGAGCATGAAAGAGCAATGAATGTAAGTAAGACATGATGAAGTATTTAGCAAAAATGCCAATATAAGCTCTGAATCTGTGATGTTTGGATAAGGTAACTACAGTCACTCTTATCTGTTCATTAAGGCCAAACTCAGCTTTCATTAAAGCTGGATCCAGCTATGTAATGGCTGCAGAACAGGATATTGAAATAGAAGTATCAGATAATTAAATGACTTGTGAAAGAGAACACTGATTGAATTTGAAAAATGTAGGTGGCCGAGAACTAGTTGATCTATGGCCAGGGAAAAGAGGATTTGAGGGAAGAAAGCACTTTTGGAGAGAACTGTTTATGTGTTGTGAGTCCTACCTTTTTCTAAAGAAGAAGGGTGGATAGGGCTGTTCCTTTCATCTCAATGAGACAGGTACTGCACTGGACTGAATGTTTATGTTCTCCCAAATTCATATGTTAAAGTTCTAGCCTCCAAGAGGATGGTATGGGAAGTCGGGCTTTGGGGAGGTGATTAAGGTCACCCTTATGATAGGATCAGTGCCCTTATAAAAGAGACCCAAGAGAGACCTCTTGCCTTTCTGCCATGTGAAGTTAGAGTGAGAGGTCCCTCTGTGCAGAAACAGGCCCTCACCCTGTTTTGTGTCACCCAGTCTATGGTACTTTGTTATAGCAGCCTGGACAGATGAACACAGGTGCTCTAAAGAGATCACTGAGAGTTTATCAAGATTATTATGAGTCACTGGTAGTTTCAGTGGTTCACAGTTACTATTTGGGGACTCTGCCTGAAAATATAGTGAGCAAAAGTCCAGCTGCTGATGGATGAGCTGAGGGATCAGTGTTCTAGAATTGGCCTGCAAGAACAGGGTTGCTTTAAAAGATGCCCACGTGTTTCCTTTGCTCCAGATGTGCACCACATGCAGTAAAATTGCTGCACTAGAGTTGTTTTAGGTCCAGAAGACCCCCTTGGATGACCAAACAGGCCTCAGAATTTAAAAAAAAATGCTGAGGATATGGTCAAATTCTAACATCTAGGTGACTAGGAAAAATAGAGATGCACCCCCTAAAATTAAGAAAACTTCAGGGAGACCATCCTAGTGATGGAAGTTTTCTGAACAATCAGTGAATGTGCCCAACAAAGGAAAAGCCAGCTCCAGTGATACGCCAGGCTCTGAATGCTTTAGGTCAGCTTATGATCAGGCCAGTCAGGTGAGAACTTTGATGTTTTCCTTCTATTTTCTCCCTTTCACTTCCCCCGCCCCACCCCCTACACTTCTATTTGCAAAGCTAGAGGCATCAGTAAGAGCAGCTGGCTGTAGAAGGAGAATGTAAGAGAGGAAGGGAGGAGCCAACAACACTCTCCCTCCCTAGCTTCAACCTTGCCTCTGGCAGGAAGACCTGGCTACAGGTGAAGGGAGAAGCTGCACTTTTGAATGAGGATCAGACATCCTGGATTTGAACTGAACTTTTGCTTTGTAACTTTAAGTAATTATCAGATTTCAAATTCTTTTAAGAGATTTACGGGAATATAAAACAGTTTTTGAATTATCATCCAGGAACACGAAGAACAAAAGAAAACAAACAAAAGCAAGAACTGTGAGGGACAAACCCAAAAATAAAGTAGCTTTATAATTGCGTTTCATGAGATGCTCTAGATTGGTGCAGTGGCTGTATTTGGTGAGTGTGGCTCTAGAAGTTGTGCTGCAGATCTAGTTTGAACAACTTTTTCACTGTTAGTGCTGTCCTTTTAATTTGATTAGTCAGGCTGAAAAATTGGAACTAAGGAGGATTTAGGTTTTGCAGGGCTTGAAGTTTTAGGGGTCCTTTTTTTTTTTTTTTTAAATAAAGGTTATGAAATTAAAAGTACAAAATTGCCAGCATCCCTCTGAATGCTTGAAAAGTGTCCTTTCAAGTGAATGGCCTGAGGTTTGAGCTTCTTTAGCTTCACAGCACAGTATATCCACCTCTTTCTAGAAGTCAACTTCTCTCTGCTGCACCCATCACTAAACCATCAACAAGGCTTGTGAGCTTTACTTTCAAAATACATTCAAAATCTCATTACATCATAATATCTCACTAACTCTAGGCAAGACCCACCCTCACGTCTCACCTGGACTGTGTGGCTGCCTCTGACTTGCCTCCTGAGTCCACCTTTGCCCTCTCTGGCACATTCAAAAGTCAGAGCCATCTTGTAAAAACATAAATTAGATGCTCACATAATTTCTTTCCTCCAATAGATTCCTATCAAACTTTGAAGAAAACCCAGAGTCCTTCCTATGTCTTGAGCGGCTTTATGTGACTTGGCCCCTGGCTATTTTCTGACCTCATCTCCTGTCATTCTCCCCCTTACTCACTGTGCTCCTGCCACACTGGCATTCTTGTTGTTCCTCAAACTCACCAAGCCCATGTTCACCCCATGGCCTTTGCAATTGCTGTTTCCTCTGCCAGAAATATCCTTCTCTTAGATTGTCTCAGTTTGCATTCCAGATTTGGTTACCAAGGCAGCTCTGGAGATATAGCTAAGAAATTTCACTATTTTCTTAAACAGTAAGTAGCTGAGAAAGCTCATTATTTTTTCTTAAGCATTTTTTTTCTAGTCCCTTATCTATAGGTATGCTTGCTTACCTCTAGATGGCCTGAGAGGCCACATGAGCTTCAGGACACTTCAGCTATTACCAGAAGAAGATAATGCCAGTGTGAAACAGGTGCAAACCAGAGCTGGGGACCCCTTGTTACCTTTAGACCATTAACATATCATGATAATGTTAAAATACCCACCCATAAAGAAAATTGTCACCTTTCTGA
Organism: Cacajao melanocephalus; assembly: GCA_963573385.1. Taxonomy (NCBI): domain Eukaryota; kingdom Metazoa; phylum Chordata; class Mammalia; order Primates; family Pitheciidae; genus Cacajao; species Cacajao melanocephalus. Next base: position 115,335 of record CAUYLG010013218.1, on the reverse strand, counting down.
ATATACTTTGTATGAAGAGGAAGGCTTGTGATCTGCACCTGTGCTTCTGGAGTTTCTCCCTGCCTGTGTTTACATGGCTCCTCACCCCACATCTAACTCCTTAAAATTCTCTAGCTTCTCACAGCTGGGAAGGAGGTGAGAGCGGGTGCTTTCTCCTTCTCCACTACTGGCCACGAGTAAGCTGCTTGTCTTTTTTCCCAATAGGGTGTTCTTTCTTTGCAACTGATGCAAAGTAGAGAAAGAACTCAGTTTACTGGTGACAATTTCAGCTTCTCAGAAAGGCCTTCCCTGAGCACTTTTCCTATATGTCTAGCCCCCCTCACCCCATAACCTAATTTCAGTTTCTACTCCCCAGTGCTGATTTAGTACCTTCACGGCAGTTAACATGGTCTAAGATTGCATTAATTCAAGTTCATTGTGTATCTCCCTGTATTAGTCAGTGCTTTCCAGAGGGACAAAACTAATAGGATATATGTATTTATAAAGAGGATTTTTATTAAGGAGTACTGACTCACACGATCCCAAGGTCCCACAAGAGGCTGTCTGCAAGCTGAGGAGCAAGGAAGCCAGTGTGAGTCCCAAAGCTGAAGAACTTGGAGTCCAATGTTCAAGGGCAGAAAGTATCCAGCATGAGAGAAAGATGTAGGCTGGGAGGCTAAGCTAGTTTAGTCTTTTCACATTCTTCTATCTGCTTTTTATTCTGGCTGCATTGGCAGCTGATTAGATTGTGCCCACCTAGATTAAGGGTGGGTTTGCTTTTTCCAGCCTACTGACTCAAATGTTAATCTCCTTTGGCAATGCCCTCACAGACACACCAGGATCAATACTTTGCATCCTTCAATCCAATTAAGTTCACACTCAGTATTAACCATCACACTCCCTCACTCTTCTATGAAGTAGTGACCTTGTCTTTTTTTTAATGCTGTATTCACATCTGATTTGAATCTTTAGTACACAAAAAAATGCTCAAATAAATGTGTGAAAGAAACAAATACAAGTCTTAAATACATTCAAAGATGAAAACTTTCCACTGACACAGAAGACTTCCTATCCAGCAGCATTCACTGTATAGATTTCACTTTAATGAAAGCTTTCTTTAATTCTTCCCAGTTGATGATTAGATTAGAGGTGCCTAGAGGTTAGTGTAGAGAGGGCATGGAACTTGGGCATTCTAACAACAAGCATTTAAAACTGAATGAGGCTCAGCCTCCTTTTTCACAGAGTTTACCATCTATATGGGCATAGATTCTCCGTGTCAAAGAGTCAAGTCCTCTGGGCCATCTCAGGACCATGATGGAGGCCAAACATTTCTAGTGCACTCAGAATTTCTCTGCTGCCCTTGGGACCACAGTGTGACTCAGTGGTCATCCAGACCTGAAGATGCTGTTCTAGAGAGAAGAAGACCCTTCTGTCTATGTCCTTAATACCTAAACCGGTAGAGTCTGGTCGTTCTATAACCATCTGCTGGCAGGAGTTTGACAGCAACTTACCTATAACATCCAGATCTCACTGATGATACCAGAAGGGCACATGAACATGCAAGAAGGAGCCTCTTTTCTGTTGCTGCTTGATGCTGAAAGATCCTAGTCCAGTCTATAAGTCACCCACATCTACTGAGTGGCTACTGGGGTAGAAAAGGTAGAGTATTGAGTTATCTGATTTCTACCTCTGAAGATTTGCCATGCTGCTATGGAGACACATGTGTATCCCAGCAGCTGCATTGATGATCTACTAATAAAGAACATATGTATGCTGAGGACACAGAGAAAAAACAGTGATCAAAATAACATTCTATTAGTGAGGATGCTCCAAAGAAATAGAACCAGTTGGAGGATACACACACACACACACACACACACACACACAGACACACACACACATATATACGCTATATCTATATCTATAATATATATAGCTCTCTATATAGCTCTCTCTATATATATATTATATGTAAGACCATAGCTCCCTAGATAGTGAATCCTCTGATGGATCTGAGCAAAATAAATTGAATATATATATATATATATATATATATATATATATAGCCTATGTACATGGATATAGGCATACCTCATTTTATTGTGCTCCACTGTATTGTATTTTGCAAATACTGCACATTTTGCAAATTGAATGTTTGTGGTAACCCTGAATTGAGTAAGTCTATTAGTGTCATTTTTTTCCAACAGCGTGTGCTCACTGTCTCTGTCACATTTTGGAAATTATTGCAATATTTTAAACTTTTTTATTATCGTTATATCTGTTATGATGATCTGTGATCAGTGATCTTTGATGTTACTGTGGTAATTGTTTTGGGTCACAATGAACTGCACCCATAGAAGACAACCTGATAATTTGTGTGTGTTCTGACTGTTCCACTGACTGGCCCATCCTCCATCTTTTCCTGTCTCTATACTCAGGCCTCCCTATTCCCTGAGACATAACAATAGAGGCACCAGACCAATTAATAATCCTACAATGAATTCGAAGCGTTCAAGGGAAAGGAATTGTCGCATGTTTCTCACTTTAAATCAAAAGCTAGAAATGATTAAGTTCACTGAGGAAGGCCTTTCAAAAGCTGACACAGTCCCAAAGCTAGGCCTCTTGTGCCAAACAGCAAAGTTGTGAATGCAAAGGAAAATTTCTTCAAGGAAATTAAAGTGCTACTTTGATGAACATACAAACGGTAAGAAAATAAAATAGCCTTATTGCTGATATCAAGAAAGCTTGAGTGGTCTGGATAGAAAATCCAGCCAGTCACAACATTTTCTTAAGCCAAAGCCTAATCTAGAGCAAGGCCTTAACTGTTCAACTCTGTGAAGGCAGAGAGATGAGGAAGCTTCAGAGGTTTAAAGAAAGAAGCCATCTCTGTAACACAAATGTGCAAGGTGAGGCAGCAAGTACGATGTAAAAGCTGTAGCAAGTAATCTAGAAGATCTAATTAAAATCACTGATGAGGGTAACTACACCAAACAACCAAGTTTCAGTGTAGATAAACAACCTTCTATTCAAAGAAGATGCCATCTAGGACTTTCATAGCAAGAGAGGAGAAGTCGATTTCTGGTGTCAAAGCTTTAAAGGACAGGCTGACTCTCTTGTTAAGGGATAGTGCAACTGATGACCTCATTTACCATCCCAAAAATCATATGACTCTTAAGAATGATGCTAAATCTACTCTGCCTGTGCTCTGTAAGTGGAGCAACAAAACACGAATGACAGCACATCTGTTTACAGCATGGTTTGCTGAATATTTTAACCCTGCAGTTGAGACCTATTACTCAGAAAAAAAATTTATTTCACAATATTGCTGTTCATTGAAAATGCACCTGGTCACCTAAGAGCTCTAATGGACATGTATAAGGAGATTGATGTTGTTTTCATGCCTGCTGACCTAACATCCATTCTTAGTCCATACATCAAGGAGTAATTTTGACTTTCAAATGTTATTATTTAATAAATACATTTTGGGGCCAGGCGCAGTGGCTCATGCCTATAATCCCAGCACTTTGGGAGGCCGAAGCAGGCGGATCACGAGGTCAGGAGTTAGAGACCAGCCTGACCAACATGGTGAAACCCTGTCTCTACTAAAAATACAAAAATAAGCCGAGTGTGGTGGCACACACCTGTAATCTCAGCTAGTCAGGAGGCTGAGGCAGGAGAATCTCTTGAACTGGGAGGTGGAGGTTGCAGTGAGCCAGGATTGTGGCACTGCACTCCAGCCTGGGTGACAGAACAAGACTCTGTCTGAAAAAAAGAAAAAAAAAGAAAAGCGAGAAATACATTTTAGAGGACTATAGCTCCCTAGATAGTGAATCCTCTGATGGATCTGAGCTAAATAATTTGAAAACCTTCTGGAAAGGATTCATCACTCTATGTACCATTAAAAACATCTGTGATTCATGGGAGGAGGTCAAACTATCGACATCAAGAGGAGTTTGGATGAAGTTGATTCTAATCCTTTTGGATGACATTGAGGGTTTCAAGACTTCTGTGAAGGAAGGAACTGCAGATGAAAATAGCAAAAAGACTAGAATTAAAAGTGGACCCTGAAGATGTGACTAAACTGCTGCAATCTCATGATTGTACTTGAATGGATGAGGAGTTGCTTCTTATGGAGGAGTAGAGAAAGTGATTTCTTATGATTAAATCTACTTCTGGTGGAAGATGCAGTGGAAATTGTTGAAATGACAACAAAGGATTTAGAATATTACTTAAACTTAGTTCATAAAGCAGCAGCAGGTTTTGAGAGGATCAACTCCAATTTCAAAAGAAGTCCCACTGTGAGTAAGATGTTATTAAACATTATCATATTCTATAGAAAAATTTTTTATGAAAGGAAAAGTCAATTGATGTGACAAACTTCATTGCGTTATTTTAAGAATTGCCATGGATACTTCAATCTTCAGCAACCACCACCATGATCAGTCAGTACCCATTAACATCAAAGCAAGACCCTCTACCTGCAAAAAAATTTACAACTCCCTGAAGGCTTCAAAGATTCCTAGCATTTTTAAGCAATTAAGTATTTTTAAATGAAGGTATGTACATTTGTAAGAGTCAGGAAAAAACATATGCTGGCAAGGCTGTGGAGAAATAGGAATGCTTTTACACTGTTGGGAGTGTAAATTAGTTCAATCATCGTGGAAGACAGTGTGGCAATTCCTCAAGGATCTAGAACCAGAAATACTATTTGACCCAGCAGTTCCATTACTGGGTATATACCCAAAGGATTATAACTCATTCTACTATAAAGACACATGCACATGTACGCTTATTGGAGCACTATTTACAACAGCAAAGACTTGGAACCAACCCAAATGCCCATCAATGATAGACTGGATAAAGAAAATGTGGCACTTATACACCATGGAATACTATGGGGCCATAAAAAAGGACAAATTCATGTCCTTTGCAGGGACATGGATGAAGCTGGAAGCCATCATTCTCGGCAAACTGACACAGGAACAGAAAACCAAACACCGAATGTTCTCACTCATAAGTGGGTGTTGAACAATGAGAACACATGGACACAGGGAAGAGAACATCACACACTGGGGCCTGTCAGGGGTTTGAGGGCAAGGGGAGGGAGATCATTGGGACAAATACCTAATGCATTCAGGATTTAAAACCTAGATGATGAGTTGATAGGTGCAGCAAACCACCATGGCACATATATACCTTTGTAACAAACCTGCACATTTTGCAAGTGTCCCAGAACTTAAAAGTAAAATAAAATAAAATAAAATAAAGAACATGAAAAAAGACATAATTCTATTGAATGCTTAATAGTGTATGCAATATGGTGTAAACATAACTTTCATATTCGCAAGGAAACTTAAAAAAATGTGTGACTTGTTTTATTGTGATTTAGCTTTATTGCAGTAGATGGAACAAAACCCATAATATATTTGAGGTATTTCTAGTTTGTGTGTGTGTGTGTGTGTGTGTGTGTGTGTGTGTGTGTGTAGACAGAGAGACAGAGAGAGCTTTATTGCAAGGAATTTGTTCACATAATTATGAAGGCTGAGGAATACCACAATCTGTCTTCTGCAAGTTGGAAACCCAGGAAAGCCACTGTTGTAGCTCCAATCAGAGTCTGCAGGCCTGAGAACCAGGAGAATCAATGGTGTAGGTTCCAGTGCAATGTCTCAGTTCAAAAATAGTAAGGGAGAAAGAGAAATTTCTTTCTTACCCCACTTTTTATTCTATTCATGCCTCCAACAGATTAGGGATTGGGGAGGCTCATCCACACTGGGGAGGTCAGTTTGCTTTACCCAGTCTATTAATTCCAATGTTAATCTCATCCAGAAACACCCTCATAGGCACACTCAGAGTAATGTTGAACCAAATTTGGGCACCCTGTGTCCCAGTCAAATTGACGTAAAATTAACCATCACACAGATTAAGGGGAGACTTCTTGAGGAAAATTTTGAGGATGGTTTTGAAAGAGAACACGATTGTCTAAAGAAAAGTAATTAGGATGCAATATGACCAAATAACAAACCTGCACATGTACCCCTGAATCTAAAATAAAAGTTGAATTTTATAAAAAGTGGCAAGGGATTATCTCTGCCCTGAATATCTTCCCAAAAGTCCTTCCTGCTTGTGGTTAGGCAAACTCCTCCCTTGTGATGTCCTCTGTAAACCTGATCACAGATACATGCCTACTCCCTGCCCTCGGCCTCTTTTGTGCCTTATTTATACTTTTCTTTATGGGCAAAGTGCACCATTTTAGCATTACGTCTTTACGTGTCTCTATTCCCCTTCAACTGTGAAGGTTTTAAGCAGGCTTTGTGTGTGGCACACAGTGAGTACTTTGTGTGCCACAGAAGTGATTGCCAACAAGTCAGAAGTAGAGATTGCCAGACAGATATAGCAATCTAGGGTAGAGTTAAGGAATGTGGCCCTGGGTCACTCGGTCTAATTTAAATGCCCGGGATATGAGTAAGATTATCTGGGTTCAAATTAGGGCTTGAGTTAACACATAAAACATAATGCCTGGCTAGTATGTAGTAAAAATTCCAAAAAATTTTAGAGACTCTAATTCTTGTTATCATTACTATCATTCTATTTGTCAGACCTTGTAAAAACATTTGATTTACTTTTCTGTTCTTTAATTACACTGTCTTTCTGAGAGCAGAGGCTAGTCTTATTTAATACGAGATGCCCAGAGCTTTGCAATATACTGGCACATAGTGGGTGCCTTCCTCTGACTGTTGAGTAATTTAATTGAATGTATTTGGGTGTGAAGGAGGTACCGTGGGATGAGATGACAGAGGCCTCTTTTGGACCCCTTTGCTCCAGATGTGTATTTTGCTGCAAGAGTCTGGGCAGAGGAAGCAGAGCTGTGCCGGGTATGTTATAACATGTCTGGCAAGCTAAACTGAGGGTACAACTGGATCAATTTGGGAGAAATTTTTCCACAGTAGTAATATGGGCTTTTCTTATTCCTTATCCCTTGGCATACAATTTGAAGTTTAGCCGACCTTCACACACAAAATTGTAGCAATGATTTGAACTCATTTTTGAACAGAAGGTGATAAAAGTAATACTGCGCATCAGGAAAGTAAGAGAATTAATGAAGTAATTAACCTTAGTCAGCATGTTGTATGACCCTGGCCCAAGGAACAGATAACAAAACAAGGAAAAGTACCTGAGCCAAGAGTTTAGTTTATGATCAGCAGAAAAAAAAAAAGAGGATACTTGAAAGCCATGCTAAAAGGGGACTGATAGAAAAAAGCCTTATGGGACTAGTACTCAGCAACTGTTCCCATTGAAAGGAAGTAGTTTGAAATTTGGGCTACTGACAACCAGAGCATTGCAAGGACAGTTCTAGTAGAAAAACCTTCCCTCCACCCCCAACCTCAAACCTAGTAATTCTTTCTTTTTCTTTTCTTCTTCTTATTTCCTCTCTCTGGTTTCTCTACTTGTTGCAGCTTCAATATTTTATCTAGCATACAATATTGGAAGCTCTTGGAATCATCCTCTCATGTGTGATTGCCCTTTCCTGGTTTCCACACCTCTGCTGGCATGAAGAAGAGAGACTCCCTGAAGTTAATGTAATTCAGGAAATATCCAGAGATCTGAGTGGTCCAGATATGACCCTCCTTCGATTTCCATGTTCCCATCAATGGATAGGAAGACCTCAGGGCTCTGTGTATTCTTAGCCAGATCCCTGACCTTTCTCTCCTTGTCTCTTTCTGCCTTACCTCTGTTTTCTTCCTTGAGGGTATCATCACTAGTCTTGGGTTCACTTGAGTCACATAGGCAGAATCTTTGACCTGGAGGAGCTTTAACTTTCAAAACTTTCTGCTGTTATTAGGCAGTATGAGAATCAGCATATCCAATCAACATCTTTCAGACATTCCTATGACTATTCAACAATAGAGATTGAGTATCTATGATCCACATGGCCTATTTTGCACTGAACATAGTGCCGGGTATATGAGTAAATTCTCTGCTCACATGTTGTCCACAATGTGGTTAAGGGAAATAGGCATGAAAACGAATGAGATCAATACTTCTAGTCTCTTCAGGATATACCAGGGGCACAGAGGAGGGAGAAATGCCTTCTACAATGAATTGGAAGGTCAAGAAAAGCTTTGCAGGTGAGGTGGCATTCTGAAAGCTGGGAGGTGTTTACCAGGAGGACAAGAGAGCACAAGCATTCAGGTCAGCAGGAGATGTTTGACTGCATGGCCAGGAAATTTCAAGTAGCTCAAATAGTTCAGCGTGTCTTGGGAGTGTGCTGTGTGTGGATCAGCACCAGAGATCAGGGCTAAGGGATGGGCAGGGGCTGGATTATTAGATGTACCTGGCTAAGAAGTCTGAACTTAATTTGGCAGTGGGGAGATATTGAAGGGTATTCAGCAGAATGGCAACTTGTTTATTAACTTGCTTATTCATTGCTTTATAGGATAAATGTGTATTAAACATGTTACATGGCAGGGATTTTTCTAAGCATTAAGGACACATCAGTAAACAAACAGATAGCAATCTCTGCCTCTGTAGAGCTTACTTTTTACTGGGGAGGGGAGATATATGTTACAATAAGTAAATTATATAGCACATCAAAAGGGCATATGTGCCATGGAAAAATATAGAGCAAGTTAAGAGGCATCAGCAGTACTGGGGTAGAGGAAGAGTTGCAGTCCTAAATAGGGCAGTCAAAGATTGGAAAGAGATAAAGGAGTAAATGATGAAGATTGTAGGGGAGAAGGGTGAAGATGTCACAGGAAGTGAGAACTGCTGGTCCAAAGGATCTACAGTAGGAACAGACTTGGTACGTGTGGAGGTTCCTGAGGCAGCTGAGTGAAATAAACTGGGAGAAGTGGAGGTGGAAGTGACATCAGGAAAGTAAGGGAAAGAAGGTCATGGGCTGTGCAGGGCCTTGGAGACCACTGTAAGGACTTTGACGTGTACTTGTAATGACATGAACAGTTAAGAGAGAGAGGGAAAGAGGGCACAGAGGAGTAACATAATTCAACTTGAAATTCAAAAGGATCACTTGGCCACTGGGTTAACAGACCAATTAGGAGCCTATTGTAATAATCCAGGTCAGATGATGATGGTGGCTTGGACCAGAATGGTTGCAGCAGAAGAGATGGGAAATGGTAGATTCTGGATACATCCAGATTTTCACTGTAGAATGATCAGCCTTGGTAAAGCACAGAAGATGCAATCGTATGGGGTTAATTAACATTTATTGAGTGCTTACTATGTGCCAGACACTAGCCTAAACAGTTTCTATGTAGTCATTCATTTATTTTTCAAAGCAATCTATATGATAAGATGCCAGTATTATTATCTCCTTTACATACAAAGGAAGTGAAGCAGAGAGATTATATTGGAGTTAGGAAAATCAGTTAGCAGATTATCCCATGCATGAGATGATAAGGGTCTGAGTTATTGCAGTAACATTGGAAATGAAGCAGAAAATCAGGCTGTGAAGGGGTGGGGGTGGGAGAGATAATCTTTTCCATCTTTAGTTATTTCCTTCTTTGAGCAGGACATTCTTAAGTCCCCATTAAGATGATGCAGACAGCTTGAATCTCTTCCCTGGACAGAAGGGCATTTGGAAACAGTTCCTCTGAAAAGCCATGAGAGAGACATTTATTGTTGGCAGAGCTGTCATTTTGATTCATAAGGGAAAGTGTTTTAGATCTTAATAAAAGAGATAGTTGAAAATAACTGCAGTCTAAATAATACCCTTAAACTGAGAGAAATGAAGGAAGTATAAAAATTGAGAGAGTTGAGGGAAGATTTTTTTTATAATAAATGATTTAATTTCTTTATCACACTTTCTTCTGCTAAGTAAATTTCTAAAGAAAGGCATATATTTTGTTTCTTATACTTGAGATGTTAGGCAATGACAATTTGCAAGTCTGGATTGACTTGAAGAGTTTTATTAATAAATTTGTCAGCCCTAAGGTGGGAGAAGATTATAGTGAGCTAGATTATATATTGGATTCAGTCATAAAAGACCTTGATTCTGGTTCTAATGCTGAGATTCTGTTTATAAAACTTATTTGTCTAATTTATAAAACAAAGGCCAAAGACAGCAATAGATATGAATGCTTCCAAGGCTTATCGGGGATGAAGAAGATGTGAAGTGAATAAAAGGTACAAAATGAAAAATTTAAAACTCAAATTAGAAATATTCGAAGGGAGAGAATTAGGGTTATTTAGCCACTAGTATATTTCCTGCCAAATTTACCATTTTGACAAGGGATATAGCAGTTAGAATTTATTAAGAAAAAAGGAATATAGCAGTTAGAGGTTATTAAGATTTATAAATGTCACTTGTCCTCACAGCTGGAAGTCTCTCTCAGTAGCAGTTTTTCAGTATAGACTACATTTAAAATCTCATCCTTCATCTTCTTAGGGCATTGGCTGATGTTATTGTAGAAAGAATCCTTCCTTTAGATATCTTTGTTCATAGGAATATTTACTCTGCTTAAATGCAGTATTATGTTCATATTATGATGTCAAATCTCCATGTTGTGCCCTCAGCCACACGTTTAAATATATATTCTAGATGGCTTAAAGATGTTGATATGGACTGCATAAAAATTTAATGTGATCTAACTCACATGTAAGCTCTTTAATAATTGATATTAGCTTGTAATTGTTGATAGGCTACAGAATGCAGAAATTGTTAAATTGTGAACTTCATGAGACCAATACACCACAATTTGTATAAAAACACTTTAGAATTTATTTTATATTTCCCTAGGAGCAGATGAGCATATGAATATTATAAACCATAAATCAATAGTACTAGTTTTAAATAAAGTTGTGATTAGAAAATAGTCTAGAACATAGGAAATTCTCAGCTGTTTGTAGGTTAACTAATTTCAAAAATTATTATTTTTAAAATTTGTATAAGTTTAAGGTGTTCGAGTACAATTTTGTCACATGGTTATACTGTGTACTGGTGAAGTCTGGGATTTTAGTATATCCATCACTTGAATAATGTACATTATAGCCATTAAGCAATTTCTCATCATCCATCCCCCTAGTCCCCAAAATTATTTTTCCAGTGGCTGGTTTCACGGCATATTTAAGCAGATATAATTTTTTAATGACCATTTGGCCAGTTTAAAAGTACGTTGAAGGAATAAATCTTGACATGCATTAGCATTTTAGGGCTGAAAAGACTGTTTGAGGTCCTGTAGTCTTGGAGCCTCCAAATGTCCATTTTAAGAGGGACATGAAATTATTTGAATTTCCTCTGCAGTACACAGCGTGTGCACTTCCAGTGCCAGGGAACTTATTATTTCCCAAGGGAGTCTATTCTCTTATTAAAATTTTAGACAGACTTTCTTATATTGAATCCAAACTCATCTACCTCTAAACGTTAGTTCCTTGTTATGACCACTGGGACTCAGCAGTATGAATATAATTCATTTTTCACGTGACAACTCTTCAAATATTTGAGGACATCTGTCATGCAAGCCACTTTCCCTCTGTCCTTGCCCGTGTCCTCTCTGCTTAAGGCTAAACAACCCAGAAAGAGCTGTTATTTGTGAAACAGAGGAAAGAACCCACCCCAGTATGATTAAGTTTAGCAACCTATCATTTATAAGATACATGTTCTTCCCTTTTGGGATTACTAAAAACATGTTTCCTTATCTTCAGTCTTTTGGAACTGATTTCACAGAGATTACTGAGAGCTTCTCACCAGTACCCTCCTCCCTGAGTGTCTTTGGAATATGATCCATAGGAATAAAAAATATTTAAATTCATTAAGGGAGTTGAGAACAATTTTAAAATCTCTACACTCATCTTGAGTTTTCATACTACTTCAGATGTTTTTTTTTTCTGTCCCTTTTGTTCTCTTTAGTAGAAAAAATGAAATCACAATACGCATGAAAAATTTAAAAATGTATGTGATTCATGTATGCTGTGCCATTGGCACAGAACAGTAGGGCTAGGTCTTTTTATGATGTTTTTATTATGAACATAATTAGGGCAACCTTTCTGTGGTCCTGAATCATTTTCACACACTCCAGCCCCTTTCGATGCTGTTTTCAGAGGTCTGTGACAGCCTCTAACTGAAATTGTTGATAGTTACGTAACTGGAATCATGTTTTCTTGAGCACTTTTAACTCTTGAAACATTCATTCACCTCTTTTAGCTTCATGTGCTCTATTAATCTAACATGCCTGTTTTTCCCTGACATGCTTTTGAAGGTCTGCCTTCTTTCAACTGAGGCTACAGAGTGGACTCCAGCTTTCCCCTATGTGACCATCACTGATTCTAGGGCTGCGTAGTCATTTTTCTTACGTGATTTGTTTCACCTTAACTATACAACCAATTCCTCCTGTGAGTTAGAATTACATCCAAAGCAATATTTGTCCCATCTCTTCCTTTATATTTTGAAGTGAGGCTATCTTAAGTATCATTATAATAATGAATATTGAATGTCTGTTATGTACCAGGCACCATGCTACAAGCCTTTAATTTTCCATTTGAATCTTACAAGAACCCCATGGGTAGTTCTGCTATAATTTTCAGTTTGGTGCTGTGAAAATTTGGGTTTGAAAAAGCTAAGTAACTTGTTCAAGGTCACATAGCTGCCAGAGAACAATGCTAAGTTTTGAACCAAGGTTGTGTCCTTACTTAAAATTTAAATTTCAAGGTTACTTTATATTGTCCTCTTTGTTTAACTTTTTAACTTACTTTTCTTATGATATTAGCACATATAAAGTAGCATTTTCTAAAAATTCCCTCTGGTTATTTTTTTTTCTCATGGGATTTATTATAATCTTCATGAATCAATTGTTGGTCACTTACATTACTCTCTAGGGGGTTCTCTGTGCATTCTTTCTTATTCCATTGCAAAGAAGGAATGTTCACATGAGTCAAGGACGCAATGGAATCCTCAGATATCCACAATTGGGCCACTGTGCTGGGAGGAGGAGCAAATAGGGCAATGTTTGGAGGAGCAAATAGGGCAATGCTTTCTTCATAGTACTGTGTATTTGCTTGGAGAAGGCTCTGAGGCATTACAAGACCAAATTATGATATGGGATAAATGAGGCAGACAGGATAGGCTAGCTTTGCCTTGTATCTAGGGAATATGGCTCTCTTGTCCTTGGGCTTGGTCTTCTTACCTCTTCTCGAAATCTGATAAAACCCAGGGGACAGGATCAGGATGTGACCTAGAGGAAAGGCGCAGGGGCAGGTATGAGATTCTTTAGTGTCACTCTGCTTGGCTCATCGTAGGTTCTCCAGAAAAATTTACCAAATGGAATGATGAAAGGATGAACTAATTGTTCTGATAATTCAGATGAACAGGAGTTTAGTGACATTTAGTGTTTTATTTCAACATCTGTGTGTTCAAAGTATTCATTCTCGATAATGAATCTAGAAGCTGGGATGTGTAATAAACTTTCTAATTTTTTATAGGTTTTTCAGAAATTTTGGTTCTTAAGGGAAGAAGAATCAGTCATTGCAATTATTCTTGGTAGGTTCTCTAGATTTCAGTTGTCTTGATTTAGAACATCCCAAGCCCAGATGCATCCAATTTTGTAGAGTCCTACCCTTTTTGCTGTAGTCTGTAAAGTTGGTCTAAGATTTCTAAGGAGGTTAAATATTTTCCTGTCACGATTGCAGTGGTAGGAGGCCATACCACCAATGTGGACCTCCTGCACTTAGACTCAGGCGAGCAAGAAAAGTATATCATTTATAGGCCTGAAGGATTCCATTTTCACAATGTATGTCACCTCCTTCCAGAATGCAGAACTGGTCATTGAATGTATGTGATTACCTATAAGACCTCTCCTGCAATTTTATTTTACCTTCACAGCTTAACAGCCCAAGAGAGAAGCCTGGTCTTGTGTTAGATAATTCTACAGTTCAAAATTATAGGATCTAAAAGTGAGACCAGGTTATATCACATACTCTCTCTGTATCCTTAAGCAAATAATTTCACTTACTTTAGCCTTAGTTTTTCATCTTTAAGATGGGAGAAATAACATTTCACAGGGTTATGATGAAAATTATAAAAGAAAATATAGAAATAGATTTTTGTATATTATTTTGATAGAGGTGCTTTGTAAAATTATTTAGTAGAAGATATAAGCAAAATTTTCATGCTAATCAGATTTTATTCATAAATATGAGGCAGAGAGGAAAGACAGGGTTTGCTTTCCTGAGGTTCACTTTTACCCAGGTCCACAGGCCAGCGTTATATCACCTAGATTTGCATTTCTAATGGAATTCTACAGATCTTTCTACAAGAATAGAGGAGCAGGAAAAAATACTATAATGAAGGCCAAAGTGGACCATAAACAAAATGGAGGGTAAACAAAAATTGTCTTGGCTTTCCCTCCTTTGCCTTTTGCTGTCATTTTTCCCCTTCTTCCTATTCAGCACATTTGCCCATGGCAAGCTGACCCAGCTTTGAGTCTGATATCCCAGCCTGTAGTCTTTAATGATACGTTATGCAGCAGTCAGAAATTACCTGTCATATCTCACTAAGTGACTGCCTATCTCTTTTACTAAATCAGTTCATCTACTATTTAAAGGATGTTAATGCCTTAATGAGTTAGTTCTCTTGGATAACAACTTTACATTTTTTACGAGCTTCTCTAGGAAATGTACTCAAGGGAGAAAGAAATTTTAGTGAGAATTTTAGCAACCCAAAAAGGGCATTTGAGCATATATTTTGGGCCACAGCTTGTGTTGCCCTTGAAATAACATAGCTGAGGCATCAGCCTGCCTTGCAGAGTGTCAGCCCCGACTAGAGAATGTCAAAGAGTTTATAATTTTGAGCACCAAATGCCACACTTTGTCTCATGTAAACTATTGTTTATATAATGTAATATTACTTTATGTATGTTAAGGAAATAAATTTTTTATTAAAAAGTTAAACAATGACCAATACTTTCTTATTACTTGGAATTTTAATTTTATCCTAGCTGAAAGAAATGTCTTAGTTTGTACATAGATTCTTATATATTAGTATTACATATGCATAAAAAGAAATAAATAGGCAAATATATTGTCAAATATTTTCTAAAAATGTTAAATTCCAAGTCTTACTTTTTCTAACCACTTTTAACTTTGAGTTGTTGCTATTTTTGTTTTCCCACACAATATATTTTTTATTCTTTTAAAGGTGTTGGTGATACAGCATTACTTAAAGGGGTGTTCCATTTTGGTCTACAGGATTTTCTTCTAAGCATTTGAGAGTATGCTCCAGCAGTAATAATTTTATTGTGATTGCTGCCTGACAACATGGAGAGATGCATCGTGATGTCAATGACGATAAAGCATCAAATAGAATGAACAAATTCTTAGTTATGATTGTTGGGGCTAACATGTTTCCGATAATGTATTTTTTTTAATGCACAAAGCTAAAATGAGAAATAATCATAACACTTCACACTTGTTTACAACTTTATAGCCTCCAAAGCATTGCCCCCACACATTGTATGATTAAAATTTCAGCCTAGAACCACATTAGCAACAAACAGCATCATTATCTCTGGTGGTAGATGACATTTTTAAAACCATGTCAATGATATTATTCTGCAAATATGTATTCACACACTTGTTCTTTTCATTTCGTTTACTAGTTGTGGGAGACTGCATGTCCATGAAAATCCATTCTCCCTTTTTTCCTGGTACAACTAGACTGTATTTTCCAGCCTCCCTGAAAAGTTATGGCCGTGTGACTGAGTTTTAGTCAATGGAATATAATCGTACAAGGTATCTACTACTTTCAGGCCTGGCCCATGCAATTTTTCAGTACATGCTCGGTCCACCATTTAAAAAATGGAGACATTTTACCGGGAGACAAACATGAAGATGGTATAGACTTCTTCACTCTGGGTCTTTAAATGGCTCTGTAGCTCCTGTTATCCTTACCCTAAGCAGTTACATAAAAAAAGTAATAAATGTTTTTTAAGCCATTGAATTTTGAAATTTATTTGTAATCCTCTTAGCTTATTTTTTAATTAAAATTTTAAAACTTTTATTTTAGGTTCAAGAATACATATGGAGGTTTGTTATATAGGTAAACTGCATGTCATGGGGATTTGGGGTACAGATTATTTCATTGGTAGTAATCATAGTTTCCAATATGTAGTTACTTGATCCTCACCCTCCTCCCACCTTCTACCCTCAAGTAGGCCCTGATGTCTGTTGTTCCTTTCTTTGTGTCCAAGCGTACTCAATGTTTAGCTCCCACTTATAAGTGACAACCTGCAGGATTTGTTTTTCTGTTTCTGTGTTAGTTTGCTTAGGTTATTGACTTCCAGCTTCATCATGTTGCGGCAAAGGACACAATCTCATTCTTTTTTTATGGCTGTGTTCCATAGTGTACATGTACCACATTTTCTTTATCCAGTCTACCACTGATGGGCATTTAGGTTGATTCCAGGTCTTTGATATTGTGAATAGTGCTGCAATGAACATACATGTGCATGTGTCTTTATAGTAGAATGATTCATATTCTTTTGCATATACATTCAGTAATGGGATTGCTGGGTTGAGTGGTAGTTCTCTTTTGAGTTCTTTGAGAAATCTCCAGCTGCTTTCCACAATGGCTGAACTAATTTACATTCCCACCAGCAGTGTATAAGTGTTCGCTTTTCTCTGAAACCTTGCTGGCATCTGTTATTTTTTGACCTTTAATAATAGCAATTATGGCTGGTGTAAGATGGTATCTCACTGTGGTTTTCATCTGCATTTCTCTAATTACTAGTGACATTGAGCGTCTTTTTGTATGCTTGTTGGGTGCTTGTAAGTCTTCTCTTGAGAAGTGTCTGTTCATGTTCTTTACCCACTTTATAATGAGTTGTTGGTTTTTTGCTTGTTAATTTGTTTAAAGTTCCTTGTATATTCTATACATTAGACAATTGTCAAATACATAGGTTGCAAATATTTTCTCCCATTCTGTAGTGTGTCTGTTTACTCTGTTGGTAGTTTCTTTTGTTGTACAGAAGCACTTTAGTTTAATTAGGTCCAATTTGTCAATTTGTGTTTTGTTGTAATAAAATCTTTACCAGAGCCTATTTCCTGTCTTAGCTTCCTTTAACAAATACAATAGATCCAGTTGCATGTTTTCCTTCAATGTAACCTGTATTCCATACATGACTTCAGTGAAGAGCAGAGGAAAAATAACTTGTACTCTATTAAAACATTCATTCAGCAGCTGGTAACAGAGATCTAAGTTGTTTTGGATAATTGAGCAAGTATAAAATAAATCCATGAATTCATACCAATATGAATGAATGATAGAATAAATAAATAAATAAAGAGAAAAGAAAAATCTCCTTTGCAAAATGCTAAAGAATTTATGTTGATGCTCCTCCCTCAGAGAGGTAAAGCATAACTTTCCACCAGTAAGTGTGGGATGGACATAGTGATTTCCCTCCAGAATACAGTATGGGGAGGAGGTAAAGAATAACTTACTATGGAGAAACCTGACAAAATGAACTAGGCCAGGTGACCAAAGTCAATATCAAGAATGGGTAAGTCATGTTGATATGATTCACCCTTCATAAAATCAGCAGAAATGATACTTTATCATTATGGTCTTCTTTCCCCAAACCATAAAACTCTAACTATGAGGAAAACATCAGAAAAGTGACGATTGGAGAACATGCACTAACATACTTGATGAGTACTCTTCAAAACTTGCAAGGTCAGCAAAAACAAAGTCTGAAAATCTGTCAGAGCCAAAGTCAACTAAAGATAACGTGGTATCCAGGGTGACACACTGGAACAGAAAAAAAAAATTAGACAAAATCTAAGAAAATGTAAATAAAATACGGACTTTAGTTAACAGCAATGCACTAATGTTTGCTGTTTAGTTGTAACAAATGAACCATACTAAGGTAAGCTATTAACAATAGGAGATACTAGATGCAAGATGTACAGAAACTCTCTGTAATATTTTAGGAATTTTTCTTTAAATCTAAATATTTTAAACATAAAAAGCTTTATTAAAAAGAAAAAAGTGGCAGAACTAGACCTGTCTAATTCCCAAACCCAAACTCTGTTATGAACTGAGTGTTTGTATTCCCTCAAAATTCATACATTGAAGCCCTAACCCCCAGGGTGACTTGGAGATAGGACTTTAAGGAAGTAATTAAGGTTAAATGAGGTCATAATAATGAAGTCCTAATCTGATAGGATTGGTGACCTCATAAGAAGAGAAAGAGAAAGAGTGAGACCTCCCTATCTCTCTTAACATGATGAAAAAAGGCCATGTGAGTGTACGGTGAGAAGGTGGCCATCTGCAAGCCAGGAAAAGAGCCCTCACCAGGACTGAATAACCTGATCTTGTACTGCCCAGTTTCCAGAACTGTGAAAAAATAAATTTTTGTTGTTTATGCCACCCAGTCTATAGTATTTTGTTATGGTAGCTTGAGCCAACGAAGACACTCTTTTTATTAAGCCTTGCTGCCTTTAGACCTTGGTTCTAGGAGTTACTTTGAAAGTTGGACCAATCACTTGACTATACAGACATCTATTTCCTTGCATTAAGATGGGAATACAATACTGTCTGCCTATCTCAGCAGTTACTTTAAATTCAAATGGTTAATATATGGGAAAGTACTGTACAAATGTAGATGATTAATTCTTATTAAATTAAATAGATACTACTTTTTCTTATCTCTCGAAAGCCTAAACATAGTCAATTTAGAGACTAATGCTGGTTTTATTTTTTATGGCTTAAACTTCTTTGCATTTGTGGGTTATACCCCTCGGATCTCAAAACTAACGAGTTATGTGGACTATTAGCAGGTGGTAGTGCTGGGGACGAATTATTAAAAGTATCTTATAGAGATTAATAGGGACAATAAGAACTTTCACTATACCTTAAAGACAAAGGACGATAATTTCAGAATATTCTGTAAACATGATATTGTATTTTCTGCTAAGTCATTTCTGAAGAGTTTATATCAGTTTTAGCATTTTAAGAATGCTGTATTTATAGACAGATGGCAGGTATATATTACAAGGCTAAATAAATATTTCAAAAAAATTATACTATTAGAAATATGAAAGTAATTTAAATGTATCATTAAAGGAAGACATGTAGTTATCTCTGAAAAAAAGCTTAAATTCCAAGGATTGTTAGACTAAAGATATAATTGAATTGTTTGGGGGAATCATAAGGACCATTAAATTATTTTGAGGTTAATAACAGGTATATTGATGTCAGCTTAAGACAAAGGGAGGATGAGAAACTAAGATGATACAAAAAGTAGATTTTACCTTTTTCTTTTTTACTCCTTTAAGATATCATTCTGCACCTATCAAAGACTTCTTTGAAGAATTATTTTAAGTTTAAGCCCCCTCTCTTCTCCAGCTTTGCTGCTCCTCATTTCTTACTCCCTCCTGTCACCATTTCTCCTAACAAAGAAGTTGGGGGAAGGAGGGAGAAAGATCACGTAAAGCCTTGTTACTTTGTTGTAAATTCATTAAACATTTGTTTTTTGGCCAGGCATGGTGGCTCACACCTGTAATCCCAGTGCTTTGGGAGACCAAGGTGAGTGGATCACCTGAGGTCAGGAGTTCAAGATCAGCCTGGCCAACATGGTGAAACCCCATCTTTACTAAAAATACAAAAATTAGCTGGGTGTGGTGATGCACATCTGTAATCCCAGCTACTTGGGAGGCTGAGGCGGAACTGCTTAAACCCGGGAGGCAGAGGTTGCAGTGAGCACAGATTGCACCACTGTACTTCAGCCTGGGCACAGAGAGAGACTTCGTCTCAATGACAACAACAACAACACCAACACCACATTCATTTTTCGACTTAATAGATAAATTTATTTCTTTGCATTTTGGGAAACTAGGTAGCTCATTTATTTAGGCCTTCAAATCACAGTACTTTGTTTATATTCAACACATTTTTTTATCTTGGGTTACATACTATTGTGGTCTCTAAAGAGAATTGAAGGAGGAAGGAGAAATAAAAAGGATGGAGAAGGTGGTTAGAGAGGTCTAAGGGCATATGAAGAGAGACAAAAATTGTACCCAAATCCATGGAATTTTAGCTCAGTGTTACTTTCACAGTAGAGTGTTGCTCTGTGCTTTTCTTTCTATCTCAACTATTAGTAAGAGAGGGTTAGTAAGGATGCTTGTTCCTACTGGTTCTCACTATGTACCATGTAAAATTTTATAGTGACATAACAACTATCAGTGGAAAGTGGTGGCTCATGCCTGTAATACCAGCATATTGAGAGGCTGAGGAGGAAGGATTGCTTTTGGCCAGGAGTTTGAGACCAGCCACATAGTGAGACACCTATCTCTACCAATACTACTGCTACTGCTGCTGCTACTACTACCAACTACAATTCACTGAACAGTTTCTAATATGCCAGATTTTTTCTTTGGAGATATATATTATTGTGAATCATAAAAACCTGTGAAAGTCATTACCATACATTTATCAATGAGGAAACTAAGGTTCAGAGAGGTAAGTAGTTTGTGGTTCAGCCATTGAGTGACGCAGATCCAAACTAAACAGATTCTATAACCAATTGTACATAATATTCCAGCTCTGTTGTCCCACCTAGAGGAGTGTCTACCTTGATGAGAGTCTGGGGCCAGGTAGGAAGAGGGGAAGCCACTGTGGCAAGGATATTAAGAAGAGATGTCTAGGAACATACAGGTGCTTGCTCACTTAGCCTACAACTAGAGCCAGCAGAAAAGCCCAGAATTTTTTTTAAATTTGAAGTTTATTTTTGAAGTATGTTTCAGTATGGTCAAAGAAAAAGATCATCATGGTGAACACAAAGTAACAGGTATAATGTCACAGAGACAATTTTTTTGAGGTTTATTAACATATGTTAAGCTGCCATTTAAAAGAGATTGAGTCAAATACATTGAGATATACACATAAAAAGTGAATCCTCTAGTCCGAAGAGGAAGATGCAAGAAAGTAGGCAGGAAAACAAAACAAAACAAAAAACAACTGTCTCCCTCAGAACAATTAGATCGTAAAATAAAATTACCTGAATGCGGCTTTTGAGCAGTGATTTTTCATTAATATTTTCTTAGAGAGCAATTTAGTAGTTTTAAATAAAATATTTGAAAGTTCTCTCTATATAACTGTACCACTAATTTTTAATAATCTACAATGCATGATGCTTATCATTACTATAAAAATTACAATTTTTAAAATGTCTTTCATCATTTTCATTCACCCATTCTTATCAAATTAAATAAGGTTAATGGTCATTAGGAAATCTTTCTATATTACTGAATGCCTTAAAGTCTTAATTTGGAGAATAGATAATGACCTAGAAAAAATTCATTCAGAAATTTTCCTTTCCATCACCACATGTGTCTGTTTATGTGTTGTGCTTCATAAATAACTATAAGTTTATTTTGTCCTGTCTAGAAGAGGGGGAGGACTGTCCCAGCTGCAGGATGCTCTGTGTGGGAAGACAAAAAGGTTGATGCTTAAAGGCCCTCCAAAGGAATCTACTTAAGCTTCATACCAGATTTGGGAGGACTGGTTATACCTGCCTACATCTGGCACAGGAAAAACACCACTCAAGCAATTCCTAGCTTAAGGTTACTAGGGATACAAGCTTCACCTTGTGACTCTGGTGTAACTTTGGTCTACTCTTCTCTTAGTAACAGCTCAGCTTATAAACTAAAGCATTGAGTTGCAACTCGGTTACGTGACTGAGGACCCAGGAAAGTCAATTCTTACCTTCCACTCTTCCAAACTTAATGATTGTATCCTAGATTTACCTTTCCCCATAAGCAAATGAGAGAGAGAGAGGTGGGGGAAGAAGGAGAAAAAGAAGGAGGAGAAGGAGAGGGAAGAAGGGGAGGAAGGAGAGAGAGAAAGAATGTGAAAAAAAGAACCAAAAAAAGAAAGGAAAAGTCTCTTAACCTTGATGAGATTGGATATCCAGTGTCAACCTCGCCCTTGCCCTGGGTAAGTGGCCATGCTGAGAACTGGAGACCAGGATGAAAGTCTAGGGCTGGAGTTGAAGGGAGGGTGAACCCTGAAGTGAGCTGGCATCTGGACAAGAGGGCACACTTGGGCTGGCAGGGCGGATTGGAGAACTTTGAAGGCTGGGAAAAACAGTGTCAGAAAATTTGGAAGGCATAGTCTTGGGAGTATTTATTTTATTTATGGCAGTAAATAAAGCCCTCAGGGAAAGTGATTAATTTATCTGTCCTATTTAGCATATTAAATTACACCACTTCGTATTCTAGTGGCTGAAAAAGTTAATTTACCACTTGAATGGCATGGGTGATGAATACTTACACCAAGTCCCGGAATTTTCCAATGCTCAACAAACATATAGTACTTTTTGTTTAGGG
Source organism: Cacajao melanocephalus (assembly GCA_963573385.1). NCBI lineage: Eukaryota > Metazoa > Chordata > Mammalia > Primates > Pitheciidae > Cacajao > Cacajao melanocephalus. The sequence goes on along the minus strand of CAUYLG010013218.1, from coordinate 93,024 downwards.
CTTGCTTTTTTTTTGTATCTATGAAAAAGAAAAAAAAATGTAGCATTCTGTTGGGGCTAAGAGGACAGCTGTTGGCTAGGCTGAATGCCATCTTGGAGTAAGAGATACTTTAAGAGTAAGAGGCACTAATGCTGAGATGGAGAGAATATCAGAAAGGAAAAAAGCAGAGTGGAAGTGTTGAGAGGGAGGGCGATTTTGCTTCCAGTGCTCCTGCTCTTTTTAGGTGGGGTGCAATAACCTTTCATCTTACAGCTTTGGGTTTCTCTAAACCTCATTTCTATCCTCTCTACCAATGTTTTATGAGCTGTCATGTGGGGCTAGAATGGGATTCTGAAAATTAAAAGCTGATTTTTATTTCACTGGATATATCAGCTGCCTGGGGCTGTAAAATAATTTGAATTAGTTTTGAAATGAAATGCCATTTGTGGAAGAAGAGTGCATAATAATTTATGTAATTTAAACAATAGGATGGGGAGGAAGAGGAAGACACCCAAACTACATTTCATATGTAAAATAAGGTTTACCTGACTTTTGGATGCTATAGAAATAAAACTTCTGTACTGAGGGGCATAATTACCCATATAAATCTTATATGAGGAACACAGATCAGCATAAAAATGGCTGTACCTTTCGGTTGTCTTGGAGGCAAATATATAACCACATAAGGTAAAATTGGATGCTGCTTTCTTTTTCTGAAAACTGTGAAGATGTCTTTCTGTTCCAGAAATTGCTTAGGGCAATTAAATGAAAATATACTGAATAAATTAGTAAATGAGTAAATAGAAATAGAAATGAAATTTCTAAAGTAGATCCTGATGACCCCAAATTTCACAAATTATTAGAAGACAATGCACACGGACACTAGCTAAGACATTAACTTGAATACTTTTTTCTTTTCTTTTTTTTCCTGTTTATTTATTTATTTATTTTATTTTGGTTATCCTTGTTGTTTTGAGACAGTGTCTCATTCTTGCGTCCAGGCTGGAGTGAAGTGGCACGATCTAGGCTCGTTGCAACCTTCACCTCCCAGGCGAAAGCCATCTCCCTGCCTCAGCCTCAGGGGATAGATGGGACTGCAGGTGCACACCACCATGCGCAGCTTTTTTTTTTTTTTTTTTTTTTTTTTTTTGTATTTTTTGTGGAGATGAGGTTTCGCTATGGTATCAAGACTTTTAAGGGCAACAATGACTCTTTTGAAATTGCCTGCATTATCAAATGCCTGAAGTCAACCACAATGAATGGTGACTCTGGTCTCTCCATAACTCTAGCAATCCTCTGAAATAAGGGAGTCGGAATTCCAGAACACGTTTGGGTCTCTTACTCTTCCTCGGTGACTTCCAAGAGTTTCGGTCAGCCTGCAGGCCCCACGTGCACACCCAACACCCCTCCACGCGGATTCTTCACATCTCCCTCCCTACCTTGTTTACGTCCTAAGGGGGAGGGAAACGAACAGTCAGGTGCGACCCAGCAGGGGGAGTGGTGAGCTGGTCCGAGGGCAGTCCGAATATGTCCCTGGGTGTGGGTCTGGGTGTGGGGCAATTTGGGTGGGAGCAGCGTGGAGGCTCCCAGGACCAAGTTCTGCGCCTCTTCGGCGGGGTGTGTGCAGGAGGAGCGGGGATAAATAGGGGGCTCCCTCCTCCCGGCGACATTCACAGAGCCGGCCGGCCGCCCGCCCTGGGTGTTTTCCTGCCCTGTAGCCAGGGTGCCAGCCTGGGAAGTAGTTTCGTTTCCTTCTGGCTCCGGGATTAGTTTCCAGGCACCCTCTCGGGCGCCCGAGGCCCTGGAAGGGGTCGAAGAAGGAGGGAGACTTGTCTAGGGGCTGTCCGGCCCCGGAGAGAGGGGTTGATGGACCCGGCCGCCCCGGGCAGCGGCGCCAGCTCCCTGCCACTGCTCCTGGCCCTTGCCCTGGGTAAGTGGCCGTGCTGGGAACTGGAGACCAGGAGGAAAGTCTGGGGCTGGAGTCGCGGGGAGGGTGAACCCGGAACCGCGCTGGCATCTGGACAAGAGGGCGCGCTTGGGCTGGCAGGGCGGGTCGGAGAACTTTGAAGTCTGGGAGAGCGCGAGGTTAAGGATTCGGCAATTGGACACCTGGGGCTGCACCTGTTGGAGGCTGTCCCTGGCGCGTGAGGAGGCCCCAGGGCGGAAGCGATTCCGCGGGCCCCGCTGCCAGTACTGAGCACTGAGCGCAGGTCGCCAGCCGCTGCCTTGTGCGCACAGCAGAGGGCCTGGCGGCGCTGGTGGGCTGTCCCCCGGGGTGAGGCGCTGTGTCCGCGAGTGAGGGGCGGGCGTGGGGAGCAGGAAAATCCATTAAAGAAGCTCACATGGGTTTATAGACCAAGAAGCATATCCTGCAGGAGGCAGAAGAACGTGAACTCTTTGACTTAAGGTGTGATCACCTGGCATTAGGGAAGAGTGCCAGCGGGAGGAGGAGTAGCGGGATGCCTAGAACCCTCCAGAGGGTCTCTCCTGCCTCCTTAGGAGTCAGCGCTCAAACAGCAGAATTGGAACTTCAGAACTGGAAGCAAGCCTCCCCTCGCCCTCCACCGCAGGAAGGTAATGAGAAGGCTCCTAGGTAGAAAAGATCCCAACATCTGAAAGTATTCCCTGTGCATCATGGTCATTTTGCCAGGCAGGGAAGGGAAGGGAAACCAGTGACATTTTCTAATCTTAGCTGGGCTATAGACACATCTAGGTTTGCAGCATTTATGTGGTAGGAGGAGAGTCTCCATAGCTGAAGTGTCACCACGATATTACTCCTGTCTTCAAGGCTAGGGACACCACAAATGAAAAAGAGTGGAAATTTCTCTTATGGAGGAAAAAGAGGGGGAGCCTAAACGAAAACTTCCGTTTAGGTACAGTGAAGTTGGGTGAAGGTGGATCAGACTTAGGATCAAGGTTAGAGAAAAGAAACTTAACAAACCCTGAAGAGGAAGGAGTCAGTAACAATTTAGTGGTAGAGTGAATGCTCACATTCAGGAAGAAGAGCAGTGGAGTTGAGACTTAACCCTAGAAATAGTACTGATGCTTTTGCCAGCATTGCATGCATGTAGCTGCCGTTCTCTTCCTCCACGTGTCTGGGCTGTTCAACAGCCAAAGTATTCACTGAGAATCTACCATAATTACCAAGATGCTGCGGTTTGTAGGAATGGAGATGGGGAGAGGGCTCATGAGATTCCTAAGATAAAACATGATTCCTGCCTGAGAACTTAGGCTGAATTTGGAAATGCAAGCCCAGCAGTGTAACCTGTGGAAACATTCATGAAATCAGAAAAGGGAAAGAGAGCTCATCAGTGGAGTCTGGAATAGTGAGGAAAGCCTGAATGGAAGACATGGATGCATGCCTTGAGGCTTGGGTAGACTTTGCAATAGCAGAGAGGAAAGAGGAAACAGAGAAAAGGGAAAAAGCGTTTAGTAAAGGGTTGGCAATGTGAATGAGCATGCTTTATTGGAAAGAGTAGAATTTCTGAGAGGCAGAGAGATTACGAAAAACTGAAAAAGCCAGATTAAAATATTTGGACAAGATTCAATAAGCAATTAAACACACACCATCACAGGGCTTGACGAGGGAGTGATATGATGCAAACAATGATTTAAAGGTGGTAAATCTTGCAGTGAGGTGCAATATTGGAAGAGGGGAGGGGGCCTGTGGGCCAGAAAACCTGATTGTCTCATAGGTATAATCTGGGCATGAGCTAATCGGGACCTAAATTAGGGTGATGTTTTAGCAGAATTGTCATAGTAGAAATGACTATTTAAGGTTGATGGACATTCTTTCCCCTTTACTATCACACAGTATTTTCTTCTCTAAACCTGTCAAAAGACAGAAATGAAAAACAAAAAGCAAAACTCGAATCTGGTGCTATTGTAAACTCAAGATAACCTAAATGCACAACCACCCTGTTAAATGATTGGCTTGGGAAATCAAATTTGGTCTCTAGAGTCCCTTGAAACTCTACTTCTTGCAAAATGCTAGAGGATGTAATTTGTTGGCATCACTGTTTCCATTAAGTGGTCCTATTTCTGTCATACGCACTTTACTTTTAAGTCCCCTTTCTAAATTATGTCACATGTTCTATTTGCTTTTTGGAAAAAAAAATGTAATATGATGCATGAGGCAGTAGCGTGTGTGTGTATGTGTGTGTGTGTATGTGTGTGTGTGTGTGTGTGTGTGTGTGTGTGTGTGTGCCATGGTGGAAATGCAATGAGAATAGGCATTGAGCAGACATGAGCCCTGGTTCCAGCTCTGCCATTTCATGACTCTGAAATGTCTGTAAGTTACAACTTTCCGGGCATTATTTTTCTCATTTGTAAAATGAAGAGGCCTCGTTAGATGAGGATGCCCTTTCCACTGTCACATTCTTTTCAAAAATTAAACAAAATAACATGTGATTTAAATTAGGAATGGCTTATGTCTACTATAAATATAGATGCTCCTTAAATACATCTGGCATTTAGTAGATGGATCTTTACAGCATAATTTCCATTCAAATATATGCAAATTATATACTACTTTCTTTGGGAAATTTTATAAAGACAGAAGTGGGGTTGGAGATAGAAAAAGAAGGTATACCATAAGCAGGTTATATAGTACAAACACATTTAATATAAATAAAATTATTTGTTCATGTGTTATTGATATTCTTTATATGCATTAATTTGGTTTTATTTTCTAAAACTTTTAAAAGGCATTTTCTGAGTCAGTAGAAATCCTGAGCCATTTAATCTTACTTTCTCAAAAAAAATGAGATTTTCCAAAAAGGGCTCATATTTTTCTACTGTTTTTGTTTGTTTGTTTGTTTGAGATGAAGTCTTGTTCTTTTACTCAGGCTAGGGTGCAGTGGCATGATCTCAGCTCACTGCAACCTTCGCCTCCAGGGTTCAAGTGACTCTCCTGTCTCAGCCTCTTGAGTAGCTGGGATGACAGGCACTCACCACCATGCCTGGCTAATTTTTGTATTTTTTGGAGAGACAGGAATTTGCCATGTTGGTCAGGCTGATATTAAATTCCTGGTCTCAAGAGATCATAGCAGATAAATATTTGTTGCTGAATTAGGTAGGGAGTGAATTAGATAGGACATTCAAGTGCGGAATGTCCTATCTAGGGAGAGATAGGACACTGAAGTGCAGAGATACTGCATTGCATATAACAAGAAAAACCAATACTGGAAACCAGTTCTTTTGACTTATTTAAAAGGCATGTAAGCTCATCCTAGTTGTCTCCTACACTTTTGCTTTCCCTATGGCCTACCTAGACATCTATGCCATCCCTGGCTCTGGCTATGCCTAGGATTCTTGAACTCCTGGTTCTTCCTTGCTTCCAGGAAACCCTGTCTTCCTTTAGCTCAGGGCCAGGGCAGCCTGGCTGATAATATTCAGTTGGAATTGATCAGACCAGGTGCTTTATTTTGGCCTGTGTCTGGCATCACTCTGGGCATCCTAGTCTGATTCTATCCTTGAACTTGTGGGTGACTCCTGTACATTCTCCAGTCTGCTTAAAGCGCCATCACCTAGGGGATGCTCCTTTGGGCAGATGGAGAAGGGGTGACATTGCTTCATAGTCTCCCTGGTAGAACCCACATGGCAATTACTGAAAATGGGTAAAGAGAGCACATCCTGAGGCAGGGTCATATAGTGGTCAGGCCTGTAGACTCTGAACCAGACCTTTAGGCCATGGCCCCCTGGTGCTATGACTTGCTGGCTCTGAAACTTCAGGCAAGTCTCTTAAACCTACGTGACCCATTTCCTCACCTGTAAAAGCTAATAGTAATAGGACCAATGCAATTATGTGAATTAAATGCATTACTATGTAAAGCAGTTAAAATGTGCCCAAAACATAGAATTTCTAGATAAGTATGAGTTATTATAATAGCCAGTAGGAAAGCACAGGATGAATCATTAATTGTTATCAATACCTCTTAAATTTTTTTTGACATTTTGATTCTGTATACTTCCCGAATGTCATCAGGCTCTACTAATTAATGGGAAGACTTTCTGTTGCCTTCATTTCTCACATTCCTGCTCCCACTAGTTATGAAATAGGTAATGGGTAAAAATCCTCAAAAAAGTTTTATTTTGACTGGTTTTGTTAGAAAGGAAAAAATGTAAAAAAAATAAAGCTGCAAAAGTAAAATCTGTAACTACTTTTGAAAAAATAAATGCCTCTACAAATCTTCTTCACCTGCCAATTTTGATCCTAATTTTATGAAATGAAGAGCTTTACTGTACTTGCCTAGCACTGATATCAGACACAAAAGTTAGATTGCACTAGGAAAGTAAAATATTTAGAAGGTAATTTTAATATTTTGGGGAATTTTATTAAGATGGGGCTGTCAGATTTATTTGAATTATATAAATAATTGCCTTAATTAAAAAGAAATAAAACTGTCATTTTAGAAGGATGGATGTTGATGCAATGTCAAAAGTTGTTTCCATATACAAGAAAATGAAAAATGCATTATTTTAGAAAAGTTTTCTTAGGACAAAATAATTTTTTTGATGCTTAAAAACAGATAGCCGTGCATAAATATTGTTATTCTATAATGGTTGCCTTGTAACATTGAGAAAGTTACTTAAACTCCTTTGGTGTAATTCTCTCACCTATAGAATGTTATTAAAAGTAACTATCATTTAGAGACACAGAATTGTTTTGAGGATAAAATGAGACAATGCAGGAAAAGATTTTAGAAGAATAATTGGCAGGTGATATTCAATGTATTATTACTATTTTAACCTTGTGAATAGTCAGATAACTTTTCAATTATTTCATAGGTATTTGTCTAAAAAGAAGAACAGGAATCAGTGTTTATTAAGCCAATGGAGCGTTAGAGTTTGTACTCTGATCAAAGGAAACTGCCATAATAGTCACCATTGGAAGCAAGGAAAGGAAAATAGGGCAGGAATTTGTCCACCGTGGTCATGCTTTCGAAAGTGCTTTGAATTGTTTCATTGGAATGTAAGCTCCACGATGGCAGGGATTGTTCACAGTTATAGTAAACTGCCTATGAATAGTAGGTGCTCAGTAAATATTTGTTGAATGAATGAATCTGAGTGGGGATAGTCCAGAAAGTCCTTCTAGGCCAGTAGCTTCTCATAGTGTGTTACAAAGATCTTGATGTGAACTTTTCTGTTTCCTCACATGCACACTCACATCTACTCCCTCTCTCCATGACACTTTCCTAGCTTGATAATCAAAATGTAGGAAGCTTTTGCTTTCTCCTGGAACTCTTTGTATCCTATCTTCAATGTCTTCAGATTTGCTAACAATGACTTACTTTTGATACATAGCTCCTTGCTGAGATGGCAGCTGACTCTGGTTTTGCCAAATAGGCTGACCTGGTATGAGATTTGTTCCTGAAAGTTGATTATTAACTATTGCCATCAACAAAACATTAAGTTATCCAAATGCATAACTCTTTTGCTCATGGCACAGTACTAAGCAGGTTGATCAAAAGTACTATCGTTGTTACTAAACATGTGATAGTTAGGAAGACAGACCTAAACATTTTTACTATTTTACATTTTACCATTTTAAAGTATGTCTAATACTGTTTACAGTGTGTCTAAAACTGGTAAACATTAATGAGAAAAGTCTAAGTGTAAGCCATTGTCTTTCTAGAAAGACTTACATAGGATAAAAATGTTCATTCCAAAGGAAACATTGTGTAATAGTTTAATCCTTAAGAAAGTTTAAATTACATAGTACAGATTAAATATGATCCCAGAAAAGGAGAATTTATTACAAGCTGGAGTGATTAGGGGAAGATTCACTAATAGTGACAATACTTCCTTGGTAGTGGTGAAGGAAAAAATGGGAGAAGAATTAAAAAGTAGACAAATTAATAGTTATCATTTTTTTGTGTGTAGCAGTAAGTAGACCCAAATATCTCAAAGGGTTAATTTTGTGCAGTTTTGAAGGAAATATTGCCTGGATAAAAACATGATTTCCAAATGAGGGGATTAGTCAGAATCTTGAATTCTTGATCTAGTTCTATCTCTGCAGGATATTCTAGGAATTGGAGGCAGGGGATTTTGTAATTTAGACAAATTCATGCTTTTTGTTACAAAATAGACTTAAAATATTACATTGTCTCCTATCTGGGAATTTGTTAAAATACTCTGAAGATATCTAGACTGCCTTTTGCCTATTCCCTAAAGCTTGTGGACAAACTGGCCCCATCTTTTGTGTAAGGTCCAGATGAGTGGTTTGCTAGTTTGTTTCATGTTTCTTTTTCCCTGTTTCCTAATCATGTATTGCCAGGCTTTCTTAGGTTGGAGATGGCTCATAATCAGGAGGTCCTCCAGGTCCATCTTAGAGTAGCAACAGCACCTGGGGGAAAAAAACTTTACAGATATGGGAACTAACACTGTGAAAGATTCGGTAGCTTCCCTAAAACATAGTATATGCCTAGGAATCAAATTCTGATCTTTGTGACTCCATATATGCTTTTAACCCTACCCTATCCTGTTTTTGTGCTCATTGATCTGAAGCTGTGTCAGACCTCAGCTGATACTGGATCTGCAAAGAATCATACATAAGTTGGTCAAAAACGCTCTGAAGTCAAATTTAAGTGGAAAGCAACTTGATTAAAATTGATATGTTTTATACTGCTCAAGATGGCTAACCTTTCCAGAAATATATGTGAAAATAGCCATACTGCCCAAAGTAATTTACAGATTCAACACTATCCCCATCAAGCTACCATTGACCTTCCTCACAGAACTGGAAAAAACCAACTTAAACTTCATATGGAACCAAAAAAGAGCCCGCATAGCCAAGACAATCCTAAGCAAAACATAAACAAAAACAAATAAACAAAAACAAAGCTGGAGGCATCATGCTACTTGACTTCAAACTATACTACAAAGCCACAGTAATCAAAACAGCATGGTACTGGTACCAAAACAGATATATAGACCAATGGAACAGAACAGAGGCCTCAGAAGCAATGCCACACATCTACAACCATCTGATCTTTGATACACCTGACAAAAACAAGCAATGGAGAAAAGATTCCCTATTTAATAAATGGTGCTGGGAAAACTGGCTAACTATGTGCACAAAGCTGAAACTGGATCCCTTCCTTACACCTTATACAAAAATCAACTCCAGATGAATGAAAGATTTAAGCATTAGACCTAACACCATGAAAACAGTAGCAGAAAATCTAGTAAATACCACTCAGGACATAGGTGTGGACAAATATATCAAGACAAAAAACACCAAAAGCAATTATAACAAAAGCAAAATTTGACAAATGGGATCTAATTAAACTAAAGAGCTTCTGGACAGCAATAGAAACTTATGAACAGACAACCTGCAGAGTGAGAGTAAATTATCTGGTGCAGTTGTATAGAAAAAGGAATGCTTTTACACTGTTGGGTGTGTAAACTAGTTTAACCATTGTAGAAGACAGTGTGGCTATCTCTCAAAGACCTAGAGGCAGAATTACTGTCTAACCCAGTAATCCCATTATTGGGTATATACCCAAAGTAATATAAATTATTCTACTATGAAGATACATGCATGCATATGTTCGGTGTAGGAGTATTCACAATAGCAATGATATAGAATCAATCTAAGTGTCCATCAGTGATAGGCTGGATAAAGAAAATACAGTACATATACATTATGGAATACTAAGCATCCATAAAAAGGAATGAGATCATGTCCTTTGCACAGATATGAATAGAGTTGGAAGCCGTTATCTTCAGCAAACTAATGCAGGAAAAGAAAACCAAACACCATTGTTCTCACTTATAAGTGGGAACTGAATGATGAGAACACATGGGGTTAACAACACACACTGGGGCCTGTTGGGAAGGAGGGAGAGCATCAGGAAGATTAGCTAATGGATGTTGGGCTTAATACCTAGGTGATGGGATGATGTGTGCAGCAAACCACCATGGCACATGTTTACCTGTGTAATAAACCTGCACATCCTGCACATGTACCCTTGAACTTAAAAGAAAATAGCACTGGAAATATACCTGAAAAATTTCACTGATTATAATTTCAAGGTCTAGCACAGTGCCTGGCACACAATAAATCCTAGTAAATATGTGTTCAAATATTGATTCCATGGATGTTTTGTGAGACTATATGACATTACAAAAAAGAAAATGACTTTGACTTTTTTGGTCATCTCTATGACTGAGACAAAGTCATAGAGACAGAAAGCCAAATGGGGGCTGGAAGGAGAGGCAAGTAGGGAGTTTCATGGGTATAGAGTTTGTTTAATGGGTATAGAGTTTTAGTTTAGCAAGATGAAAAGAATTCTGGAAATACATGGTGGTGATGGTTGCACAATATGGATGCATTTAACAGTACATTAAAAAAGGTTAAGATAATAATTGTTTTGTTATATATATTTTATGATGACAAAAAAGTGAAAAAAAGAGGACAGATGTAGAGTGTTTGTGGCACACATATTTATGGTGTGGGAGTCAAAAAAGCTGGCAAAGTTGAGTAAGAAGAAGAGAAGTCAGGAGGCCAAGAATGGGGGTGGATATTAGATGGAAGATTTGGGAGAGTCAACAATATCAAATACTCTAATGTGGACATGAAGGAGGATGAGGCTAAAGAAGAGGCCATTAGTGAGTGAGCTATGAGGAAATTATTAGTGCTCTTGAAAGACAAGGGACAAGAGATTGTTGGTAACTGAAGACATACACACAAACACACACACATGTGACTGAGAGAATAGAAATTGGGGTTGTGGGTGGAAAAGAGACAAGAATGGGTTTATAAGACTCAACTTCAAATATGTAAAAAGTTTTTTCAAACCAAGGTTTTCTTGTATAGTTCAGAGAACACAGCTTACATTAGTGAAATAAAATTCCAGGAAAGCAGCACTTACCTTAATTTGGGAGAAATGTTTTCCCAAATGGAGCTTTGAAAAAAGTGGAACCAGCTGCCCTGGGATGTGGTGAGCTTCCCCTACCTGTACACACACGTGGTCTGGATGGTACATATATGGAGTTATATAAAGGTGATTCTTAAGGTGAGGTGGGGAGTGGGCCATGACCACCCAATTTTCTTATGTCCTTATGAATACAGGATGATATTACTATACTTTGGCAATGTTTTTGAGGTTGGAAGATAGAATTTCAAAATAAGAAACTCTCAGTAGACTTCCCTGGGAAGGACAAAAGACACAGGCCACTTGGAATCTGGGAAACCAATAATGAAGTATTTTTAAAAAGACAGTTGAGTTTTTCCCCCAAATCTGAATTCAGTTAACTGTGTTCTCTTATGGTCCTCATCTTGGAATATAGCATCAGTCCCATGCCCCAGGCTTAGTTTTTGCATTAAAGACATTGCATATTTCATAGTTTACCATCTATTAAAATAAGAATGATTGACTGAGATCTTACTATGAAGGGGAAAAATGAAGCACAACTATAATAGGTAAATGACATTGACAAAAATTTCAAATATTGTTGCATCAGGAGACAGTTATTTGTAACATTGCCATTCTGTGATAGAAGACTTCTGAAAATCCCTGCTCATTTTTAGGTAAATGACAATTATCATGTAATAGACAGTCAGAAGAGTGAATCTAAGTTTGGTTGAGATGTGAGATGAGACTATACACAAAATAATAAACCTCACTTCCACTTCCATTTGCCTTTGCAGAAACGTAACAAAGAATATACACCTCGTTCTTAGTGATTTCCACACAACAGTTTTCCTCACTGTTAAATACCTAGTGAGTGGTTTTCTAGACTAGTCAGATTCTTAATTGGCAATCTGCCTTTCAGAATGTGGTGAGCAGGCATTGAGAAGCTTCAGCTGGCAATATGTGGTGTGACTATTTCTTAATGAGTCTTCTTTTCATAGGCCACACAAGGAAATCAATTGAATTATTTCATAGTCACACCAAACACATCAAGAAGGCCCTTGTTTCTTAATACTTTTTGTATAATTCGTCACTCCAGCTGAACAGCTTTGCTTATTGTCTCCCGAAGACACTAAGCTCATTTCTATGTCATTTCCTTTGGTCCTCAGTTTCTAAGCTCTTCTGTGAAACTTTTCCTTTTGATTTCTCCAGCTTAGCACATTGCCTCTTTTTGGAATTCCAATACAATTTATCTTCTAAATACCCAATACCTAAAATATTCTGCCCAATCTTTCTTTCTTTATATTCCTAGCTTCTGCAAATGGTTTTGTTGATAAAGATGATAACAAATCTGATGCTAAGTTGTATTGGCTTACTTTAACTCATTTAAAGGGTTTAACTTCTGGGGATTTTTCAGGTTGGGTAAGCATCTACTCTGAAATCTTATGTTCTTTTCTTTACCATTATTCAACTTTGATGACTATTCCCTCGTGGGTCAGAGAGCGTGTTATCCCTGGATCCAGAAACCAATGCCACAATTTCACCTCACTTTGCACTTGGATAATCCTCCTTGGAAACAAATTGTCCTTTTTCCTTTGTTCCTTCACCTCCTCTCTTTGAACTACTATGGAAATTCAGTAAGCCCAAAACTTTTCATTCAAATTGTCACAATGTCTAACTGCCTAGTTTGACCTTATCATAAAGGAATGGGAATCAAAAAGTCAAGTTTTGACAACTGATGATTTCTGAGAAACTTGCTTAAGGTTATTTTGGGGTTCTGATTCAATTTAGTCATTCAGTCAATTTGTCACAGATTTAATAATGGTAATAGTAGAAAAAAAGGTTGATTTTTTTTGGCAAAGGCATTATTAGGGTGTTGACAGTTTTCAGATATATGAATTAGTTTGTATATGACAGGTTGCTAAATTACTTTCCAATCTGGGCTTTAAAAATACAAGATTTTGAAGTACTTTTACGAGTTAAAAAATTGTATTACCCATCACTTTTAGCCTTCCCTAAACACCAAGATATTATTTCTACCATTCAGAATAATGTTTTACATTGGAGGAAGAAGAAGTTCATATTTTACTTTTCTGAATTTGAATGAAAATACACTATTTGTAAAGACCCTCTTCCTTTTTCCTTGCTCCTGTCTCTGCTTCCCACGCTGGCCCTGAAAACCCAGAAGCCTGTCTTTCAGTTTTAGAGAATAGTCAGTTCTCCAGATGAGGTGATTTAAGAGAACTTGGAAAATCCCTCTTTGTCCTGGAAAATTGTTCTCCAGGAGATGTTCTGATGCCCAAATTGTTCACTGTGTTGGGACACAAATATTGTGCACCTCCTAAGAGTCTTTCAACCACCTTCACAGCCTCTGGGTTAGCTCCTCCCCATGCCAGGTTGCTCCACTTTGAGACTTGGGTAAAACATCATGTTCCAGGGCATACAATCTGGCCTCTCAGTCACCAAGGGGTCAGAATTGAGGTAGTTAGTGCTCAGTGGGGTGAATTTTGTCCAGGGGGCAATTGGTGATTAAAGTGATTGGGTCTGATACATTACATTCTTCCTTCTTTCGTTCCCTCCTCCCCGTCCCTGGCCAGTGGACTCCTTCAAGGTATGGGTCTTTTTCTTGAATCATTAATGTGGCCTACATACTAGTGAGCACGCTACCTGAGCAAATTTCTGTGTTTCTCTGCATCTCCCTTTGGAACTACACCCTGCATGATAGGTGCACACATTTTATTGTTTTGTCACTTTCTTTGCTTCACTTCCTTTCTTCCTTATTCTCACTGCCCCAAGCTTGTACTTCCCAAATAAGGTGATAATCCCTTAGCCTGCATATCAGTTTCTGTTTTCTAAGAGACCCACGTTGAAGCACTCTAGATGTTAGAGTGTTTCATTTGAGTTAAATAATTTCTCTCATTAAAGGTCTGCTTTGAAAGCAAATACATTTAGAAAGAAAAATCTTTTCAAGAATTATGTTCTCGTTGGGGCCATTTTAAAGCAGAATGAGGATAATGGTTTATAGGAGGGCAAAAGACAAGAAGAAGAAAAGGTAGAAAAGGAGTTAACAAAAAAGAAGAACACTGTCACACTTCACCCATTTCAGTTTTCGTCGCAGCTAACCACAAACCCAGTGTTAAACATGATTTTCACTCCCTATTTTTTTTTCCAACTCCACATTATAGGGTATCGTTTTGGACTCAGAAATCACTCCACATACAGTACGCATATTTAAGATTCTGTTTTTCTTCCTGACAGTGAAGATGTAATAAGAAAGTTGCTAACAGCTTTTACTCCTAGAGTTGATTTAGACTTAAATTTTTTTATCAGATATGATTTTTAATTTACTTGACTTTTAGTTATTACTATGATCTGATTTTATCAGCTGTATTTGTCTTACTGAAACATTTAACCAACCAACTGAATCAGTAACCCCAACTAACATAAATGGTATGCTGAGTCACTGGCAGAACTGTACTGAAAATACAAAGAACTAGGCATGTAGAAGATGCCATACTTCTATTAATTAGCTGAGGCATATTAACTTCAAATTTCTTTCAAAAATTAGAAAGAAACAACATGCAGAGAGACCAAGATATACTTTTGTCTCATTAAGTACATACATAAAAGGATATTGTCAAATGTATGCATGTATATGTATATTCATCTTTTGTAGTTTATATCAGAAACATTTTGTACACAGTGAAATCACACCATAAATGTAGAAATTTGTCAATATCCACTTATGAGGATGAGAATCTAGTTTTTTACCAGGGTAATTTGAATTTTTCTTCTTTTACTTCTGGTCACTTACATCTACTATTTTTTGAGTGCTTACCCTTTGCAAGGTATTACCTAGGTTAAAAATTCATAATTTTTTCCCTCTACCTTCTTTTAAGCACACAGCTAAATTTTTACCATGGCTATGTAAGTTAGGTATTACAGTCCCTAGTTTACAGAAGAGGACCCTGAAGCTCAGTGGTTGAGTAACTCGATCATAAGTATAAATCTGATGCATAAAGTGTAGATCCAGGATTCAAAAACACCTCCATTTGACTCCAAAGCTGCCTTTTCTCCATTAATCTGTACTGCTTCTCTTTAATATAAACAAAGTTACGCGAGGCACAGTGGCTCATGCCTGTAATGCCAACACTTTGGGAGGCCGAGGCGGGCATATCACCTAAGCTCAGGAATTCAAGACCAGCCTAGCTAATATGGTGAAACCCCTTCTCTACTAAAAATACAAAAAGTTAGCTGCATATGGTGGCGGGCGCCTGTAATCCCAGCTACTTGTGAGGGTGAGACAGGGAGAATCGCTTGAATTTGGGAGGCAGAGGTTGCAGTGACCTGAGCTCTCGCCATTGTACTCCAGCCTGGGCAACAGAGCGAGACTCCATCTGAACAAAAATAAATAAATAAATAAATAAATAAAAATAAATAAACAAAATTATAGAGGTGTGGCTATGAAATATTCTTCTAATTTCTGCTTATGTTCATAGGTTGATAAATTCTTATTTGGCTTAAAGCTAGATTTTCTAATGAGACATGGAATGTGATTCTGATGTTAAATGATACAATATGGCAAGAAATCACTGGATTTAGTATACATGAGTAGAAGTTTGCAATGTATCTAGGAAGATATCCTAAATCATCAGAATAGAAATAAACAGACATTTTGTGATACTATATTTATTTTTAAAATACAAAATCCACTTGGCTTTAAAAATGGAAAATTCAGCTCAGAGATGAGGCAAATACAACGTACATGACTGTTTAAGTTGGTCATATATGATCTTTTTAAATAGTTGACCCAGCTGGTGTACTACTTACCTCAGCATTAGCAGTGACTTTGAGACAGCGTGTCATGCTCCCTGTCAGGCTGCCTCTTTTTGAAAGCTCATATTGTTTACATTGACTTCATTCTCCATGCTGACTGGTGGGGATAATACTTTTAATACATTCTGTAATTTTTAACTTGAGAATCTCAAAGTGCACAAAAATAAATGGAGCCTTGGTTCACTGAAGTAGAATCGGATTTCTTTTCCTTTTATCTTTAATTTTATGAGTGGAGTCAATATTTTAAAACTATCCCCAGGAATAGGCACTAATTTCTAGTGACTTAGCAAGTACAGTTAACATCATTTTATTTTGTTTTTAATGCTTTAATGTACCTGAGAAATTCTTCAGGTCATGCAGACAGGGAGGTATGGACAATAGGTTGAATGAAAGAATCAGACAACAAAAAGATTGTAAAATATTTGAATGATAGATCAAATCTGACACAAAAACATTTGAAAGGAAAAAGTGTAAAAACCATTTCCTTATGGTGAAAAAAATGCAACAAAACAGAACTAAAACAATGGAAAAAAAAAAAAGAAGCCATAAATACATTGCTTTCCAGCAGTATAAAAAACAGAGGAGCTTCATTTTATGGTAAGGAAAATAAAACCCCAGTATTAATGTAATAGGCAAAAAGGGCTGATATGCTATGGGGAATTCCCAGTGTGGGGCCTGAAAGCCTCACTTTATTCTGTCTTGGCCAGACTATGTGGGATGGCATTTTATTTTGACAGTGCATTTAGGACAGGATGACAAAGTTTTTGAGGTGTCTTCATGATGCTATGAAATATGATTGAAGGAACCAGGATGTTTAGCCTGAAGAAGTAAAATTCTTTCAGGGAGACTTAATAGCTGAGAATCTGTCATGGAAAAGAGAGATTAGACTTATTTTAGGTGATTCCAAGAAGCAGAGTAAAATAACAGGACGGCAAAAACCAGCTCAATATAAAGGAGCATTTATAGAGCTTTAGAAAAATCTGTTAATATTTTTTTGAATGAATGAATGAATGATCATGATTGAAAGAAGAGACAGATGGTCTCCTTGAAATGGCATGTTTTGGAAGAGATTGAAATTTCTGTACTGAAAATTTAAATATGGGCTTTATGAACTTTCCCAGGGGATGATTTCTGGGGAGTTGAGAATTAGTTTGTGGGAAATTTCCATACTTTCAGTTTTAATAATTCTAAATTTTAACATAACCTATGATCTTTTTGAATGGAAATCTTACTATGTAACCTCTAGGTTACTGGGGTGGGCAGGAAAAGGAGCAGTGCATGCTCTGCTTGGTTTGGGAGCTGGCGGGTCTGAGAATACCTCCTCCCCCAGTGCTCTGCGTCCACCTGTAAGGACAGTAACCTCCTTTTGCCAACTGACACTAGCATGTGAAACGAGGCTTAGCAGAAGGAGCCTGGGCCATGGCCCCCAGCCTGTGGGGATGTTTGAAGGCCTCAGCAGTGTTTCAAAGGGATCAGAACTCCCTCTGTGAGTGGAATTGGAGGATAACAGGTTGAATTATAAGTAATAGTGAGAAGGAGGGCAACTAGACTGCAAATTGTATAGTATGTACCAAGCCATATGCTCTTTTTAAAAACAAACTTAAGTTTTACAATAACCCAGAGAAGGAGATTCTGCCATCCTCAGGTTGCAGATGTGGAATCTCTACGAGATTTAGAATTTTTTTTCCTTTTTTTTCTCAGTTTCCCACCATTAGAAGAGATTAAGGCCTCCTGTTACTTTCCGTGAAGAAAGTCCATAGATAGGATTTTAGAAATAAATTAAATATATTTTATTATTTTTCACTAGCAATTGCTCCTGAGATTTTTGAATATAAAGAGTTTTTCCTTGTTCGTTTATAGATTGATTCACTCAGTCTTTCAACATTCGTTGAATATTCATTAAATTCTGTATTAGGCACCAGGATACAAATATGAGTAATATAAAATTCCTGTGCTTCAGAAGCCCTAAGTGATTGTTTGTTTCTGTTTATTTTGAGTGTGAATGAAAGGGTAGGTGCTGGGAGAAAATGTGTAAATAATCTAGAAATTTGGTAGCCAAATTGCAATTTAAAAAAGAAATACATGAGTCACTTACATTTTTCTTTTTGCAACAGATAAAATGTGCTTTTACAAAGCACAAATAGGAAAAATTAAGGAAAATGTTGCCTCCTAACCAGTGTGAGCAACTCTCTATTTACTTATTCAGCTTTCGACTATATGGATAGGTTTTTACACTTATCACACTTACACACACATACACAAACAGATGAGTACATACTCCCACATGCAGATCATGCTATATTACATTTCTGTAGTCTGCTTTATTTAGAAACATATTAAAATGTTCTATTCATGTTTGAATATCATCTTTTAATGGCTAAATAGTGTTTTTTTTTTTTTTTGCATCAAGATAGTTCAATGTGTTTAATCAGTTCTCTATTGTCAGTTATTTAGGTAATCCACATATTTTTTTAAACCCATGCCATTTTGTAGCTAAATCTCTATACTTTCCTGAATTATTTCCTTAGGAAAAACCATTAGTAATGTAATTACTGGATTTAAGACTTATACATTGTGTGTGTGTTTGCTTTTATGTTTCGTATAGTGCTAAATTGTCCTCAAGAAAAGCAGTACTAATTTACCCATGACCAATGGATTTGAGTTTCCATTTCTCTTCACTGTTACCCATGCTAGGTACAATTTCTTTCTTTTAAAAAAAATTTCCAGTTAGATAGGTGAAAAAGAGTCTCTCTTTGAAAAATCACTTTTGAAAACTCCTTTGACCTTTGAACTTGCTAGCCACTGTTGCTTTCTGGTACAGTAGTAGCACTTTGTGTTATGGTTAATTGGTTGGCTGATTAATTGTCTCTACACTTGGGGCAACTTAAGGGTCTAGTACATCCTATCCACCTGTGTGTTTCTGGATATCCATGAATGTTTGTTTAACTTAATTGAACTGGAGAACATCCATACATTTAGAAATCATTCGATGTATAAATTTCAATACAACTGGTGAACAGGCTATTTTATTCTTGTCAGTTGTATAGTAATTTTTATTGTACACTGATTAAATTGCAGCACCGTGTTAAGTGTTTTTTGTACTTATATGAAAAGAACAGCTCTTGAACTGAAGACCAGCTAATTCCTAAGCCATCTTTCTTTTCCTTCACTTTCCTCCCTCCTCTCTTCTTTCTTTTTCTATTCTTTCCTCCTATTTCTATAGACATGTTTAAACATATACAAACTAGAAAAGACAACATAATGAAGCTTGATATACCCACCATCGGCTTCAGCAACTATCAATATATGGCCAACCTTATTTCATCCATGCCTTTTTATCACTACTTTGTATGCTCCTTCTCACGTTGGATTATTTTAAAGCAAACGTCAGATACATCAATTTTATCCATATATATATATATATGTACACACACACACACACACACACGATATAGACCCTATTTTTTAATCTAAACCACAATATTATTATCATACTTTAAAATAGCTATAACAAATTTTTAATATTAAGTAATGTCCAGTCAGCATCAAATTTCTCTGATTATCTTAGAAGTGACCTTTTATGGTTGGTGTGTTTAAGTCAGTATCTACACAAGGACTGCACATTGTATTCTGAACCATTCTAACCACAGCATAGCATTCTTCTCTCCCTTGTAAAACATGTGGTCTGTCCTCAGAATCAGAGATTCTTAACTGGAGGAACCTAAAATTTATAAATAATTCTCATGGATCAAATATCTCCCCAGAAAGAAGCACACTCAGTTGTTAACACCTGAGAAATGTTGGCTCTGTGTGGAATGCAGAAGGCACTTTGTTTGCTGTGGATGTTCACCAATCACTCTCCCTGGAAATTCATCAGTATATTCATTCAGGGACTGGGAATTCAGTTGCTCTTACTTCTGCTTTTGTTGTAAGGCTCCATCACAAGCCATAGTTTCCTCCCTTAAGATCTATAGTTAGATTTAAGTGACGCTGGCTTGAAAATTCTGTCTTTAGCAATGAGCCAAAAATGTGCAGCATGCTGCCTCTCTATGCCTTCCTGGGAGTGAATGACTTGGAAATGGAAACCATAGGCTGGCTATTTTCATAAATGGGTCATGACTTTGATAGACTGTTTCACAATAAGCCAATTTTCATGTTTGGTTTTGGTTTTGTTTTGAACTTGAAGGTCTAGTGATCCTCCACTGTGTGGTGGCAGATGGGAATTCCACCGGAAGTCCTGAAACTAATGGCCTCCTCTGTGGAGATCCCGAGGAAAACTGTGCAGGTAATGTTTAACAAGCTTTATATTCAAATCTGAGTTTTAATTTTCTGATAATAATAGTGCTCATAATAATAGGTAATTATTTGAGCACATATTAAGGTACCAGGCACAGTGCTAAGTGCTTTATATACAGTAATTCATCACTACTCACAAGAGCCCGCTGAGCTAGATAACATTTTTTATTTTATTTCAAGGAAAAACCTAAAAAGATTAAGTATCTTGCCAAAGGACATACAGCTGGAAAATAGCGAATCTGGAATTCAAACTCAGGTCTTTCTGATTCTAGTGCCTCCACTCAACTGCTGTATTTTGGGTCACAGATGCATGCTCCAGACTCTAGCATGTGATATATTGGACTAGATTCATGAAAAGCTGACATATTCTATTCGAAGTTAAATTCCTTGTTTCTTTTCTGTCATAGTTAAAAGAAGGGGAGAAGGCAAGGATTTTACATATTTCAGCTTGGAGATGCTTGAATTAGTTTTCTCAAAGTTATCAGTTTAAGGCAGGAGTTGGCCTAAGTAAAGGGTTAAGTAATAAGAGTTTTAGGCTTTGTGGGTCATGAAGTCTTTGTCACAAGGAGTCAACACTGCCATTGTACTGTGAAAGCAGTCATAGACACTATGTGAATGAATAGGCTTGGCTCTGTCCCAATCAAACTTTAGTCAGAGAAACAGGCTGTGGGTCAGATCTGATCCTTGGATTACAGTTTGCTGACTCCTGGTCTAAGGTTCTGCTGTTCTGTATAGATTATATGGTCTGGTCTTCTACAGAGGTTATTTCTGACTTAAGAAAACAAAACCAAACAAAACACAGGCCAATTGTAAAAGCACCATATTACTATCTGCAGTGGAGAAGAGCCTACTGTATTCCCTGGAAACTTCTGTGAGCTGGGACTATGGTGACTTGGTGAAAACTGCTCCTTTCCTAGCACCCTTGGGAAGTTGTAACAGAGCCAGGAACACACTGAGCAAGTCTTCCTGATGTGAGTCATCAGTTCCAGCCAAATTTTCCTCTTTCATTTCTCACAGTAGTGGGTGGCAAGAGGGTGCTCATTGGCTGTAGAATCTAATGGTGTCTTAGGTCATGTTTGGGCCTTGTCATCCATGTAGGCAGAAGAACAAGGCCAACTTTATGTGTTTGTGTTTTTCTTCAGTCTGGTTTCAAATGTCTTCAATGATGGCATTTTTTCACATTTCCCTTGGGAAATTATTCCATAATTTGTGACTGACAATGTTCAAAAATCTTCCTCATGATCATCCTAAATGTGTTTTTAAATTTTATTTTTATTGTGTTAAAAACAATTAACATGAGATCTACTTATTTAACAAATTTTAAAGTGGACAATACCATATTGTTAACTGTAGGTTAGCAGATCTCTTCAAATTTATTAGTCTTGCATGAACTGAAACTTCATACACATTGAATAGCAACTCCCCAACTCTCCAGCAACCACCATACTACTATCTGCTTCTATAAATCTGGCTATTTTAGATGCCCCATGAAAGTAGAGGCATTCATATTATATTTGCCTTTCTGTGACTGTCTTATTTCACTTAGCAAAATTTCTTTCAGGTTCACCCATATTGTCACAATGGCAATATTTTCCTGTTTTATAAAGCTGAATAATATTGTATGTGTAGCCCATATTTTCTTTATCTGTTGATCTGTCAGTAGACACTTGAGTTGCTTCCACCTTTTGACTTTTATAAAATAATGCTACAATAAACAGAGGAATACAAGTATCTCATTGAGATCCTGATTTTTGTTTGGTTGTTTCCTTGTTATTGAGTTATGAGAGTGCTTTATGTATTTTGGATATTAATCCCTTACCAGATGTATAGTTTAAAAACATTTTCTGCCATTCCACAGGTTGCCTTTTCACTCTGTTGTTTCTTTTGCTGTGAAGAGGTTTTTTCATTTGACATAGCCCCACTTGTTTATTTCTGCTGTTGTCACCTGTGCTTTTGGTGACAAAAGCTAAGAAATCATTGTTAAGACCAATGTCAAGAAATGTTCTTTTATGTTTTCTTGCAGGAGTTTTACTGTTTCAGGTCTTATATATAAGTCTTCAGTCCATTTTGAGTTGGTTTTTGTGTAATGTAACAAGCGGGTCCAATTTCATTCTTTTGCATGTGGATATCTAGTTTTCAAACATCATTTATTTAAGAGACTACCCTTTCCTCATTGTGTATTCTTAGTACCCTGGCTGAAGATCAGTTGTTCATATATTCATGGGTTTATTGCTGAGCTGTATATTCTGTTCTATTGGTCTTTATGTATGTCTTTATACTGGTACAGTACCATGTTCTTTTAATTACTGTAGCTTTGTAGTATGTTTTAAAATGAGGAAGAATGATACCCTCCCTTTGTTCTTGATCGTTTTTGGCTAGCCAGGGTCCTTTGTAGTTTCCTTTGAATTTTAAATTTGTTTTTCCATTTCTGTAAAAAAACAAAATCATTGGAATTTTGATAGTCAACCTATAGACCACTTTGGGTAGTATGGACGTTTTAACAATATTAACTCTTTGAATCCACAAAAACAGGATGTCTTTTGATATAATTTTATCTTCTTTAATTTCTTTAATCAATGTTTTATAGTTTTCAGTATACAAGTCTTTCATTTCTTTAGTTTATTCCTAAGTGTTTTATTCTTTTTGATGCTATCGTAAATTAGTTTACTTTTTACTTTGCTTTTTGAATAGTTTGTGATTAGTGTATACAAATACAACTGGTTTTTAAGGTTGGTTTTGTATCCTACAACTTTACTGAATTTGTAAATTAGTTCTTACAGTTTGTGTGTGTGTGTGTGTGTGTGTGTGTGTGTCTGTGTGTAGTCTTTAGAATTTTTTATGTATAAGATCATGTCATCTTCAAACAGAGATAAAACTATTTTTTTTCCAATTTAGATTTTAATTTATTTATTTACTTATTTTCCTAATTGCTCTGGCTTCCTGCACTATGTTGAACAGAAGTGGTGAGATTGGGCATGCTTGTCTTGCTCTTGCTCCTCATCTTAGAGGAAAAGCTTTCTAATTTTTTATCATTAAGTATCATGTTAGTTAAGAGCTTTCCATATAAGGCCTTTATAATGTTGGGGTAATGTCCTTCTATTACTAGTTTGTAAAAATTGTCATTATGAAAGGGTGTTGAATTTTGTCTAAATGAATTATGAATGAATCTATATTCATTAAGAATGTTGCCCCGTAGTTTTCTTTTCTTATAATGTCATTGTTTAACTTTGGTACCAGGGCAATGCTGGCTTTGGAAAATGTGTTTGGAAGTGTTTCTTCCCCTTCAATTTTTTGAAGAAGTTTAAGAAGAATGGGAATTACATATTTAAATGTTTGATAGAATTCACTAGTGAAGCTATCTGGACCTGGGCTTTTATTTGTGGAGGTTTCATATTATAACCAATTTTCTTATTCTTTATAGGTCTGTTCACATTTTCTATTTCTTTATGATTCAATCATGGTAGATAGCTTGTTTCTAGGAATTTATCTGTTTCTTCTAGGTTATTCAATTTGTTAGTTTATAGTAGTCTAATATTATCCTTTTTATTTCTGT
The DNA here is from genome assembly GCA_963573385.1 of Cacajao melanocephalus. Taxonomy (NCBI): domain Eukaryota; kingdom Metazoa; phylum Chordata; class Mammalia; order Primates; family Pitheciidae; genus Cacajao; species Cacajao melanocephalus. The sequence goes on along the minus strand of CAUYLG010013218.1, from coordinate 69,501 downwards.
AACATCAGTTCAAAAAGTACAAAAAAAATAGAAAAAGGCTTATAGAATAAGATATAAAGAAAATATTTTTGCAGAGTGTGTTTTCAGCTGCTATTACAAGAGTCAAAGGAAAAATTAATAAAAATGTTTATACAATAAAAAGTTACAATAAGTTAAAGTTAATTAATTATTGAAGAAAGAATTTTTTTATAATAGAAATGTATTGTAGCCTAAGAATACAATGTTTGTAAAGTTTGTGGTGGTTTATGATAATGTCCTAAGTTGTCATATTTACTCACCACTCACTTACTGACTCACTTAGAGCAACTTCTAGTCTTGCAAGCTCCTTTCATAGTAAGTGCCTTATATAGGTATACTATTTGCAAACCTTTATATAATATTTTTACTGTAACTTTTCTATGTTTAGATATAAAAATACTTACTATCATGTTATAATTGCCTACATTATTCAGTACAGTAACAGGTTGTATAGGTTTGTGGCCTCAGAACAATAAGCTATACCATATAACAAAGGTGTGTATAGGTCACATCATCTAGGTTTGTGTAAGTACACTCTATGATGTTTGCTCAATGAAAAAACTGCCTAATAATTTATTTCTCCAAATATCTCACTGTCAGTAAGTGATGTATGACTGTATGTCATCCTAGTCCTTTCCGGCCTTCAACGTTTCTGCTGGGAAATCCACTGATAGTATGATGGAGATTCCTTTGAGCATGAAAAGTCATTTTCATCTTGCTGCTCTCAAAATTCTCTGTTTATCTTGAACTTTTGACAATTTCATTGTAAGGTGTCTTGATGTATATTTCTTTGGGTTTCTGGCTTTTGGAATTTGTTGGTCTTCTGGATATGTCCATTTCTTTCCTTAGATTTGGTAAGTTTAGGGCATTATTTCTTTGAATAACCTTTCTGTTTTTCTCTTGGACTACTCTCAGATGTATATTGGTCTGCCTGTATTATGGTGTTTCATAAGTCCTTTAAGCTTTTTCATTTTTTGAAAATCTTATTTTTTCTTTTTGCTCCTATGTTTGTATAATTTCCAATGACCTGTCTTCAAGTTTGCTGATCCTGTCTTTTGGTTGACATAGTCTGCTGTTGAACCCATCTACTGAATTTTTCAGCTTAGTTATTGGATTATCCAGCTCCAAAATTTATATTTCATTTAAAAAATATTTCTATCTCTTTGTGGAAAATTTCACTTTGTTCATGTATTTTTCTCCTGTCTTCACTGAGCATCTTCATGATAGTTATTTTAAATTCTCTGTCAAATAAATTATACATCTTCATTTCATTAGTGTTGTTTTTTTTCCCCCTTTCTTTAGGATATGTTTACCTGTTCCTTCATTTTTCTTAACTTGCTGTCTTGGTATCTGTGCATTACAGAAAACAGCTACCTCTCCTGTCTTCATGGACTGGCCTTATGTAGGAGGAGACTCTCATTAAACAGTCTGGCTGAAGGGATTTGGGGGCCCTTCAAGCCTTTGTAGTAGTCCAACCTTCTTTCTTTGTTCTTATTCCAAGACCTCAATAATATGCTAAGTCCCATCAGATCTGAGATAAGTGAGACTTATCTTGGGCAGCTTCTAGAAAATTTGCATAATTGCACCCTCTGTCTCTTTCCTACTCCAAGGAAAAGCTAGGAACTGGGGTTCCTCTACCCCATTAACTCCATACTGATTTGACTTGATGCACTGTAACAAACAGCTGCTAGTTCTAACTACTGTTTCTGTTCTCACTGGCACTCCAGGCAGCTAGAGTATATTGAATCCTGTCTGTGCTGTAGGACAGGCAAGACAGATGCAAGTCCTATGGGCAGCCCCTGACAAGTTGAGACATTAGACATAAAGTAGCGGGGAAGCTGGAAGCTGGTCTTTGTCTTCTGTTCACTCTATGCTGAGCCAGGTGAGTGGGCTATGGAGATTGCCACCTAAACTGATGTTTCTGATCTCACTGGTCCTAAGGTGGCTAGAATATGTCAGGTCCTGTCAGTGTTCTGAAACAGGCAAGACTAAAGCCAGTCTTTTGAGAAGGTCCAGAAAAGTTGTGATGGTGAACGCATAGTCTGACTCTTCCTTACCAAAGAGAAGCTGAGATCTGGGAACTTTTCTTCTGATCATATGGTGCTGTATTAGGGGTAGGGATTATGATGAGAGCTGTCTCAGATTTTCCTACCTTCTTCACTGTGGCTGCATTTGCATTCACTTAGAGGTCAGGAGCTTCTCAACTAGTTTCTGAATTTCTTACAAGAGAAACTGTCTGTATTTTGTAATGTTGACTCAGTGTGGTTTTGGAGGGTAGGATAGTTGAAGGCTTTCTATTTTGCCATCTTGATGACATTACTCTTCTGTTTTCTTTTCTTTAAAACAGTTTTTATTTTAATAGTTTTGGGGGAATGCCCATCAATGATAGACTGGATAAAGAAAATGTGGCACACATACACCATGGAATACTATGCAGCCATAAAAAAGAATGACTTCATGTCCTTTGCAGGGACATGAATGAAGCTGGAAACCATCATTCTCAGCAAACTAACACAGGTACAGAAAATCAAACACCATATGCTCTCACTCATAAGTGGGGATTGAACAATGAGAACACATGGACACAGGGAGGGAAACATCCAACACTGGGGCCTGTGGGGGTGGGGGTGGGGGCAAGGGGAGGGAGAGCATTAAGACAAATACCTAATGTGTATGGGGCTTAAAACCTAGATGATGGGTTGGTAGGTGCAGCAAGCCACCATGGCACATGTATACCTGTGTAACAAACCTGCACGTTTTGCACATGTATGCCAGAACTTAAATAAAGAAAAAATAGTTTTGGGGGTACAGGTGGTTTTTGGTTACATAGACAAGTTCATTAGTGGTGATTTCTAAGATTTTAGTGCTCTCCTCACCCAAGCAGTGTGCACTGTACCCATTATGCAGTCTTTTATCCCTCAACCTGCTTCCACCCTTCCCCTCTGAATCCCCAAAGTTTGTTATAACTTTTTTGTGCCTTTGCATCTGATATGGTTTGGCTGTGTCCTCACCCAATTGTCACCTTGAATTGTAATAATCCCCACGTGTCAAGGGCAGCAGGGCCAGGTGGAGAGAATTGAATCATGGGGGTAGTTTCCTCCATAATGCTCTCATGGTAGTGAATAAGTCTCATGAGACCTGATGGTTTTATAAATGGGAGTTCCCCTGCACAAGCTCTCTTACCTGCTCCCATGTAAGATGTGACTTTGTTCCTCAATCACTGTCTATCATGATTGTGAGGCCTTCCCAGCCATGTGGAACTGTGAGTCAAACCTCTTTCCTTTATGAGTTACCCAGTGTTGGGTATGTCTTTATTAGCAGCATGGGAACAGACTAATACAGTGTCTTTGTAGCTTATCTCCCACTTATAAGTGAGAATATACACTATTTGGTTTCCCATTCCTGCGTTACTTCTCTTAATATAATGGCCTTCAGCTTCATCCAAGTTGCTCCAAAAGACATTATTTTGTTCCTTTTATGGTTGAGCAGTATTTCATGGTGTATGTATACCACATTTGCCTTATCCATTCCTTAGTTGATGGGTGCTATTTTCTAAGTTTTTGTGTACTACAAATAGATGTAGCTTTTACATTTCTAATACCCTTGAGCAAAAAGAGGGGTCTAAGGAAATCGCTAAACAGAATAATCCCCAGCCCCACACTCTAAGACATTTTGTTGTCTTAGGCAGCTTTCTGCTTCCAGCACCAAAATTTTTTTTTTCAAAGTCTATGCCCATCAAAGCAGACCTTCCCATCACACGTCTTCCATCGTAAGTCAGTGACAAGTTGCACCCTGCATGGTCTTAGAGTGCCGTAGGCCTAAGCACTCATTGTGTAAAATCCAGTTTCCCACAGTGTAGAGGCTACAGTATATGATCTCTATTTTTAATTATTTTAAATTCAAATACTCATTTTTGCATTATTTGGATAGGTTTTAGCTTTTACATTTACCTCTAATTTTTCCTCTGAAGGATCACTGAGGAAGTAGTTATTTTTGTTCATCCACTCAAATCCATAATTTTCTCTGAATTAGTTGTAATTTCTTTTCTGAGAGATGGTCTGGGGACATGCCCAGATAATTACTTTCTGGTGTGTTTTCTGCTTTCTTTAAAATTTATTATTATTATTATTTTTTGATTGACACAATAATTATAGGTATTTATAGGATACAGCAGGCTATTTTCACACATGTATACAATGTGTAATGATCAAATCAGGGTAATTAGCACATATCTATCGCCTCAAACATTTATCATTTTTATGTATTAAAAACATTCAAAATCTGCTCTTTCAGTTATTTCAAAATATGCAGTAAATTATTGTTAATTATAGTTACCCAACAGTGTTAGAGAACATTAGAACTTTATTCCTTTTTTCTAACTATAATTTTGTATCTTTCAGCCAATCACTGGCTATCTCCCCACCACCTTAGCATCTGAAAAGAAAAATTTATGAATCCCTGATTCCTTTTTCTCACTATTGCTTGTATGTTCCCTTTCCCTCCCATTCAGGAGTTTAAGTCTGCATTTATAGATCTTATAAATACTTTAGTAAAATTATTGTAAATTTTCTAAATTATTTTACAAATATTAAATGTAAATGTATTACTTATAAATAATAAATATAAAAGCTGAAAACTGCAAATAATGCAAAAATGAGTATTTGAATTAAAAAAATTAAAAATAGAGATTATATACTGTAGTCTGTACACTGTGGGAAACTGTCTTTTATGCAATGAGTGATGAGGCCTGTGGCACAAAACCAATATTTTTTGTAAATTATTTTAGTAAAATTATTGGTATAATTAAAGCACAAACACATTAGTGATTTGGTGGAAAATCAGATTGTTTAAATACCACAATAATAATGTAATGTCAGAAAAAAAATTTCATATTTTTCTATGTAAGACATAGATTTTTTTCTTGCAAATGGGCTTAAAAACATTTTACTATTTGAGAAATGTTATCTGGAGATGGAGAGAAAACAGACTTAAACATGACTATATGTTAGACAGATGTTAAGAAATCAATGAGAAGCCAGAAATACAGAGCAAAAATATTTAATTATTTCTTTGGTGTACTCTTCTTTTTCTAGTAGCCTATTAGAAAACATAAACGGAACAATCAAAAAACCTCAAGAATACAATTCCAGAAGTGTTGAAAATCAGTTGATTTGATTTTGAAAATTCTAATCAAGGATTGAGCTTCTTATATTATCAGGCTAAAATAACCACATTACCTTATAATATCAGGTAAAATTAATAGGCTGTGCTAAATGTATTTGAGCTTGATCTCTGAGGATCTAAGCTAGATGCACCTACTCTTATATGAAGGCCACAATATCATTAATTAACTTCTTCAAATCAATTTTCTTCCCCCTTCCACCCTCCTTCTCATTCTCCTTCCCTCTTTGCTTTTTTGTTCCCTTCCTTCCTTCCTTCCTTCCTTCCTTCCTTCCTTCCTTCCTTCCACCCTCCTTTCCTTCCTTTCTTTGGTGGTTTATTTTATTATACTTTATTCATCTGGCATATAGCATCATCATCAACAACAACTACACTTTTAATAAAAAGATAGTATATATCATCTATCCATCTCCTGCTATGTGCCAAGGACTGTTCTGAGTGTTCTATGTATATCAATTCATTTAATCTTTGGGGTACCTACATTATTCCCTTTTTCAAATGAAGATACTGAGGTACAGAGAGGTAAAGTAATTTGTTTAAGATCATACAGTAAACAAAATAGCCTGACATGAATTCAGAGACACCATCTCTCTAGAAAGTGTGTTGTTAATCACCATGCTAAACTGCTTAGAATCATGTGGGAGGGTCAAAATGTGGAACATGTGAGAAAAATCTCCCCCCCCAGAAAAGAAATAATAATTTCCTGAAGGTAAAGTGTAAACGAGAACAGTACGTTCTTGAAAACCAAACTAATAGGGTGCAGAAACAGATCTTCTCTACTGACTGTATCATTTTCTAACTTGAGTGATGCATTCATTCGTTTTACTAATATTTATGAGCACCTGCCATGCAGCAGGTTGTGCAAGTGTCAAGGATGCAAAAATGAACAATTTTCACATATGAGATCAGAAAGGCAACAGAGGAAGAGAGGTAATGAGTAATGTATAATAGAGCCTTGCCAAGGAGTATAAGGCCTTCGGCTTTTTCTCTGAGTTTTAATGGCATTACTCTGGTTTCTGTATGCAGACTTGATAATCAATTGGACAAAGGCAGAAGAAGAGACTAGTTAAAGCTGTCATCACAGAGGCTATTTCCAGCCTGAGATGCTACTGGGCTTAGACCAAGCTAGTGGAAATCGAGAGATTATTCTGCATATATTTTGAATACAGTCAAAAGAATTTGTTGATGCATTAGATGTAGAGTAAGAGAGAAATAAGTCAAGATAATTCCAAGATTTTTGGTTGAAATAACAGAAGAATGGATATTATTTACTGAGATAAGGAAAGGCGAGGTTTGAATAGGAAAATCAAAGATTCTATTTTGGAAGCGTTAAGTTGAAATGCTAGTTAGGTATCCAAGTGAAGATGTTAGTTGGACAATTGGGAATGGGGGACGATATCTAGGATGCAAACTAAATTTAGAAATTGTTATCATAAAGATGTGTTTAGGATAGGAGACTTGATGGGCCTACCCAGGAAGAAGAAGAGAGGAGGGAGCATCCAGCCCTGCTGTATTTGCAAGATTTTACAGGTTGAGAGAGGCAAGGAGGAACGAGCAAAGGAGAATGGGCAAAGGATTCATCATGCACGCAAGAATTCTGTAGCATGTATTCTTTAAAAAGCAAGAGAAAGATACGTTTTCTTCCTGTCCCTTCATCTTTACTTGCCTCTAGCCATGAATATTTTTAAATATATGCAGAGATACCCATGCTTCAACATTGATTCTTTGGTTTTCCTCCTAAGGGATAAAATGAAAAAGGGCAGCTCTGGGTGAAATCCCATTCCTATAAGCTCAGAAATATTTGGCAGGGCCTTCCTACTTAAAAGATATGCTAATCTGGCCATATCATGCCACTGAACCCCTGTATAAAAAAATTCTAGTAGCTCAGAAAAAGTTAGCATGTACCTGTGTGAGATGTAACTTCCCCTTTCACTTTTCTGTAGGAAATGTCATTGGATGTAAGACAAATGGGAATCCTCAATTAAAATACGTTTTCAAAGTTTGTATTTCTTCAAGGACACCTGACCAGAGACATTTGGCAAGATAAAAAAGAAAATTAACTTCAAATACATGAAAGATTCTTCTTCACATTTGGGCCGAAGAAGGTTGTAAAATGAGGAAATCCCTATTGGGAGGATGCCTGGAAGCCAAGAAATAAAATAGTAAAGCCCTAGGTTCTACTTCCTATGTGTGCACAAGGATGAATTTATAGTTGTTTTTCTTCCTCAGTCTCCTTGTTAACACCTATGTGACTTCTATTTCAAAGGTTAGCATTTCCTTTTACATTTGTTACATAGAGATTTAACTATGCATCTAACTATGGAGCTAGAGATACTGTAAGGTTATAACCATTGGAATAGATATTACAAAAAAAGCATTGTAATAATAGTTGTAGTATTCATTGCCCTTTGAGTTGACTTCAGAATATACTTGCTAATATCAGTGTCATCTACAAAATTATTAAATATATTTGAATGAATACTGTTGGAATAAATAAGTAAAGGTTTTATGAAAGATATACCTAATGGCTCTATTCTGAAGAGTTTTAGTATAAAGGCATCACAAAGCCTCTTTTGTCTTGGGAGCTAGAATCATATAGAGACTAAGGAACTATCCTATGTTTAATCAAAACATCCATCAAATTGAGGAAAGTTCCATATGGAAACCAAGTCATTTGGGTGTCTGCTGTATTCCTCCACTTTGCTTAGCCCAAGGGAATCTAGTATGTCTCATCTAACTACCTATATGACCCAAGGAGGATGACTACCTCTTGTCTAATTGCTATATGATATAAGAAAGATGTCCTTGCTTCTGATTCCTTTTGCAAACCCTTAGAGTTACATCCACTGACCTGCAGTAACACTAGTGATTTCTTATTTAGTTGGCGTTTAGAATCTTTGGAGTATAGTTTCCTGTGAAGAGATTGCTATATATTACCTGGGGTGCCTATCCACTTACGAGGTTGTGTTACAGCCCGGCCCACTAGTGGATGTAGTTTTCCAGTGTAATTCTCTGGGACAGGGGCATGCTTTTATTTTGGGAATTTGAGTTGGAAAAGGGTAATGTGGAAGGAAAAAAGATCAATTGAGTTCTACCACCTCTAGGTTGGGGGGATATTTCTGGTTGCTACATTACTACATTTTCAAGACTATGTCATTCACTTTACAACAGAGAAACAACACTTGGGACTAATCACTCTTTTGTCATAAGATTAACTTTTTCTTCTTCTGAATAAATATCTCTGAAGTGGAAGGGTATATTCACCTTCCCATGCCCTATATTATGAGGTCTAATGATAGGCAGAAAACATTGGGTTCCATAGTTCAATTTTTAGATAACATGAACTTGATGAATACTGGATTATAAGGAATTGATATTTTAGGTGCCTTTCAAAAGAAAGAATGCTCATTAGCTTTGTCATTTTCACAAGGAAGAGACCATCCCATCTGGGTTTGCGTGTGTGTGTGTTTGTGTGCGTGTGTATGCATTTGTGGCAGTATACGTGATTTATTTAAGTTTCAGGTTTTAAAGTTCCGTAAAGAAATCACTGGACATTTTCTGCCTGGTGGGATGGAAATGTTTTAAAATCTAAATGATGCTGGGAATATTTAAGAGCATGCTTACTTGGCAAAGGAGAGAGCTCTGTGAGCGATCAAAACAGGACCTGGCAACCATTCCCTTGGCATAGATTTGTGCTGCTTGGATGAATGAAGGCTGATCAAATCACTGCATTCAGCAGCTGCTGGTTAATTTGCTTTTTGGTATCATACTCTGGATAATGTTTATCAAAAGTCTGGGTGCATTTAAAGATACACAACAGCTAGTGAAATAAGTAAAGTTTAGGATACATAGCCAAATGACTTTCATATTTAAAGGCAGGTATGCTTTGCAAATCTGGAAAAGTCTTTCTGGCTCATACAAGATCTGTCATTAAGTCTGCTGCCTTGTGAGTTAATCTCCTTGTCCTCCATCCCCCTAACCTAGACTCACATCACATGTATCTGCCCTGGTTTTCTCTTTGCCCCTGCTAGGAGTCTAGTCTATACTCTCCTATGTAATATGGTGATAGGATGCTCCGCAGTTTATTTTTTTTATATCATTTAATTTCATCCATAAGAATCATCTTCAGGTCTCTCTTGCTTTGTGTTTCAAGTATAAACACTTCAGCCTACTAACTTCAGAGTTTCTAACTTTTCTTCACAGACGTTCTTTGCTGTTCCCCTTTAGGACCCTTCCATTTCAGTGAAATCTGCCTCCCACTGCCTACATTAGACCTGCATATTCTTGACTCCATGCCTCTGCCCTTGACATTCTCCATTACTCAGTTTCTTGTTCACCTCCTCTAGAATCTACATTTTTCATACATTTTTCTTTTATTAGGTAAGCATTCTTCATACTTATACAAGATTGCTGTTAGAATTGCCAAGATTTTAAGATTCTGGGATTAACTCATTACTGAGGAGTTTACTGTCCCAGGAATCCTGCTAAGAACATGTCCTTTTTATCTGCACCTCTCAACAGCCCTTCAAACTAGATGTTATCATCTCTATCTTACAGATGAGGAAACAAAGGTTCAGACAGCTTAATTAGCTTGCCCAGGCTCATCCAACTAATGAAAGGCAGAGCTGAAAATTAAACATGAATTTTTTTTCTCCAAATCCAGTGTTCTTTCCACTGTTTCCAGTGTACTAAAACCATTATCTGGTTATGATGGTTGTTTTTACCGGTTTATTGCTTATTCTTGTTTTTCCATATGTTCTAGTCTACCAGTTTAGATAGTTAGATAAGGTATCCTTTATTTCTTTGATGTTTTCTAGAACTTATTATAGAGCTCTGAAAATAGAAAATACTCAACAAATGAAAGTTGACATCAATTTATTTGTCAAAATACACAGGGATTTGCCTTTGATACATTTGCAGTTATTTCTGGAAGAAATTTCAGTTTTTCTGATAAGTCTCATTGGTTGACATATATGAAGCAAATATCTGGCATGTAGTACAAGCAGTCAGCCTAGGTGGTTATCAAGTCACCAATCAAAACCAGGCTAGCCAGTTCCTCAGTGACATTCTGTCATCCCTTGACACTCTGTACTGTGACCTGGAATCACAGGAATTTGCAGTGTATAGATCATCCTAAGTCCTTTGAGAGTCCTGTCTCTGGTGGCCTGGGGAAATTATATGTACCCTTTTCATAATATTAATTAGGATGTTTAATAGTCATTGTTATAAATAAAATGATTATTTAATATCATTGGAATGCCAGGTGCCATACCAAACCTAGTGTGACATGCCCTTCAGACACAAACACACTATGGTCCTCCTGGCTCCACAGGCAGCTGGTTATACCATGAACATGGAAAGTTTGACCCTGGGCTGGAGCTGGCTTGTTGTTTTCTGTGGGTGTAGACATATGTCCTTTGTAAATTAATAGACGAAACAGCTAGTTGTTATTTCTGTTCTGTTTCTCTTGACTATTGTTATTTACTAAAGCTTTTATATGTCAGTGATGGGGAAATGGCTACATATTACTATCCTCAGTTGAAAAATTAGGCAATCAAACCCCTAAAAGGGTAAAGCGAGGAAGTCAGTTCAGGATTTAAATCCAGAGCATGGAGTTTTCAGTATTTTCCTCCTATTTCAGAGCAGCAGTAAGAATCCATGGGGCAAATGAGAGACACAATTGCCCACTGAGGCAGGTGTGACTTCTGGATGGATCAGGCAGAGAGTTGATCACAGACACCTGGTGAGCAGCTGGCTGAACGAAATGCCAGTGTGTATGTAGCAGTCAAGAACGTGGACTGAGAGGCAGACTGCCTGGGTTTCAGTCCCTGTTCTGCCACTTTCTATCTGTGTGATCTTGGAAGGTGACTTAACCTCCATGTGCTGTGCTTTGTGCATCTATCAATTGGAGATTAGAATGGTGCTTACCTCCCAAGGCTGTTATGAACATTAAGTGAAAAATACACAAAAAGCAAACAGACCAGCATCTAGCACTCAGGAAATTCTATGTAAGCATTTAAGTTAAACAACAACCACAACCAAACCCAAAAACCAACCAAACAGAAAACCTCCCTTCCCTAACATGGGTCTGATAACTTTCATGGAATGAAAGTCTTCTCTCTTATTATACTTGTGTTTTATCCTTTAAACGACAGTAAAGTTTCTGAAAGGTAGGTTGAAGTCAAATCTTAATTAAAGTAGGAAACGTTTCTCACCACGATCCCCACTGCCCAATCTCTAGAGCTATTTTGGAGTCACAAAAGTCTGACTTTTATCCCAGTGAGGAGAAAAGGAAAAATGAGAGATCCAAATATATTCTACAGAGAAACTGGCAAGAAGATAGGAATATAATTCTATTTACAAGTGAGTGTTTAAAGAGAGTTGATTTATTGAACTTTTTCTCATTTTCCAGCTACCACTACACAATCAAAGCGGAAAGGCCACTTCTCTAGGTGCCCCAAGCAATACAAGCATTACTGCATCAAAGGGAGATGCCGCTTCGTGGTGGCCGAGCAGACGCCCTCCTGTGTGTAAGTGGAGTGTCCTCAGCCAGCAAGCAAAAGGGTGCAGAATGGTGCCCGCCTGGGGCTTGCCAGGACTGGAAAGTCTGAGCTAACCATGCCATCTGTCTGAACACAGTTTCGTCTGGTCCTGCCCCAAGCCGCTTGTTTAGGGGCCCACTCAGCAACTACTTATGGAGACACTGACGCACACTTTCCTCCTGAAATATGAGTATGTGAGAGTCCAGCTCCACTTCCAGGCTGGGCAGTGTCCTCTGATTTCTTGAGCAAGCAGAACTGATTCTTTTCGGCTCAAATAATCTCTTGGGTGGTTCAAATGGAAATGAATTATTCTGACAAGTGTTAGGTGGTTCATAGTTAGTTTAAATATGAGGGAATTCCTGCCAAATTAAGAGCTACTTTTGCAAGTGTCAGTTAAGCACAAGGAATTAGTCCTATTTGTAAATAAGAGATTAGTCAAGCCTGTTTAGTACGGTGGGGAATTGGGAGAAAAGTTTTCAACTCTTTGCACTTGAGTCCTACTTCAGTTTTACTCAGGCATACACAACTTTTTTTTTTTTTTGCATCTTTTAAATATGTATTTTTTTCTAAAAAGATGTCCCACTGATGTGCTTCCTAGGGCCTTTCCTCAGAGAACTGGGAGGTGATTCTTCAAGTGCAATTTTGACCTAAAGTTCATAGAAGGTTCATGTTCTTCTGCACAGTTGCCCCAGTATATAAGTTTTTTTTCCATAAGTATCTCAAAAAAATAGTTCCAAATCCCAATTTTGTGGAAACTTTAAGAGTCATGAACTTTTAAAAAACTTAAATATAATTAAGTTTAATTTAAAAAGAGAAATATGCATGGATAATGCTTGGAGGCAGATCACAATTGCTAATGTAAGAAAATAAATGTGTGTGTGTGTTGAGAGGAACAGATCTAATTTAAAAAAAATCATTTAATTGCTTCCTTGCTTGGAAGCATATATTGAATTTTAGAAATATTAATGATCTTTAACCCAATACATTTTCCTAATTGGTTCCTATGCCTACAGATTTATTGTCCTTTGATATTGCTGCCCTCTAAAATGAAAACCACAGTGTGTAAACTACTTGCCAAAGATCAACATACAGATTGTCCCCTTCAATGTGAAGTTTAAACTCATTTTCTTAGCCTTCATAGATCATCTGATCCTGGCTTAACTTTCTAGCTGTAACTCACCATATTCCTAAATGCTCTTCTAAAATTCTTCATTTCATTTCATGATTTATTATATAAGCTCTTCTTGTAGCCCAGAAAACTTATCCTTGCTAATGGTTTAAGATGCACTGCACTCATCATCTCCTTGTGGACCCCTTCACTGACTTCCTCCTTCTCAGGCATACACCTGGGTCTGAATTAGATGTCCTTCCCCTGTGGTCTAGTCACACCTCTGTGAGTGCTCTTATCCACTAGAGCATAACTGGTGGTTTCTTTAAATGTGCCTTCTGTGACTGTGAGCTCCTAGAGGGCAGGGCTCATGGCTTATTCATTTTTGTATTTCAGTGTCAAACACAGTGCTCAGAATTTACTAGGTGCACAAGAAATGACTGATGCATGAACAAATAGTGTCCCTATTACAGTCCATCTACTGCTATACTAAATTTCCAGATCAAGACCTTAATCTGAATGGAACATCTTCTTAGTAGAGGAATGAATCACAGTCAATGGGAGGCAGAAGATCATAGCAGACAGGGCACAGATGTTGGAGTCAGATAGGCCTAAAATAAGATATTGTTTTGCCTATTATAAGCAGTGTTAATAATGGGTGCATTACTTTTTCTGAGCCTCAGTTTTGTCACCTACGAGAGAGTAATAATACTGTCCTGTCAAGTGTTGAAGATTAGAAAAATAATAAATGCAAAAACACTAATTATGGTACCCAGCACAGAGCAAGTGTTTCATAATTTTAAAAGTTCCAACTTTTAAATAACATATTTAAGTTTCCCATAAATAAAAATTTCCAACTTTTTATGAACAATTTCTTTTGGAGATGAGGTCTTGCTATATCACCCAGGCTAGACTCAAAACTTCTAGGCTAATGCTCTTCTCCTGCCTCATCCTCCTGAGAAACTGTGAGATGAGTGATAACCTAGGACTGATGTTTCCGGTGGCTCGATGTAGCACAGATTCAGCCAAAACTCTCTTGGCGTTGGTGACAACACTGTCTTGAGAAACCAGAAATATCTCCTTTTCTAGGGACCATGGGAGTTTGTGGACTCTTGCTTTTATTTGAAAAACCAAAGAGTGTTTCAAATAATGCAAATTTTCTCTTAGTAATCTTCTCAGTATTTCCTTGGAAAAGGGACAATTTGTTTTGTCCCATGTAAAAAATAATTTTTATTATACATGCAGCACAGCACATTTACTATGCAGTTAATGCATGGACTTGGGAGCCAGACTACCTGTTTGAATCCCCATTCTCTTAACTTCTCTGTGTGTCAATTTCCTCAACTATAAAATGGGGTTAATGATAGCACATACCTCAAAGGCGGTAATAATGATCAAGTTAATATTTATAGATCTTTTACGATAGTGTCTGGTTGTTATTTCCAAATAGTGATCACAATGCCCAATTTCGCAGTGCCCTCAAGGATCATGAGCATCTTTTAACATTTTTTATTTTAAGTAGTAGAAGATGTTTGTTAAATAAAAACTCACTTAGTCACCATTTAATTTGAAGAAATTAGAATATGCTCTCTTTGCCTCTTCTTCTCCTACATGGGAGATACCCTCACTGAAAATAAACATCAGCTGATCTGTTTTTGGTTTGCTGAAAAGCAAAATAACACGAGCACCACTATAACCAGCTATGTTAAGTTTTGACCTTTCAGCATGGCTTCACGGGGGTACAACTTATAGGAAGTACCGCTTACTGAGAAATTCAATTAAAGCGTTGTTAAGCCACCAGACCCACAGCATATAATTAGAAAAACATTCTAAAAGAGCAGAAAGTAATTGCCATGCATTTTATGGGCAAAGCTATTGCTTAAAAATACCACATTTAGTAAATGTGTTAGAGGAATATTTAAGCTAGTTGGAAAAGATTATATTTGTAAGAGTTAATTCCAACCTTATAAAACTCGAAGAAATCTCCCTCCTATACACACAATTAAAAGTGATTCCCGGCTGGGTGCGGTGGCTCACACCTGTAATCTTAGCACTTTGGGAAGCCGAGGTGGGTGGATCACCAGGTCAAGAGATGGAGACCATCCTGGCCAACATGGTGAAACCCCATCTCTACTAAAAATACACAAATTAGCTGGGCATGGTGGTATGTGCCTGTAGTTCCAGCTACTTGGGAGGCTGAGGCAGGACAGTTGCTTGAATCCGGGAGGCGGAGGTTGCTGTGAGCGGAGATCGCGCCACTGCACTCCAGTCTGGTGACCGAGCGAGACTTCATCTAAAAACAAAAGTCAAGAAAAAAAAAGTGATTCCTCCCACCCCTAATTTTAGTCTTATGTATGTCAGACTTTTGATATCTCGAGATATTTCTAAGCTCGCTTCCTGTAATTTTGACCTCCTGGCTATCTTGCAGGAGGCAATTTTCTGTCATTCATCGTTGGGTTATTTTATAATAGAAGCCCAATTTTCTCTCATTCATCCTTGGGTCCTTTTATAATAGATGCCTTTAGGTGTCCGTCCTTCTTTGCTTGCATTATGCCTCACTTTTCAATTGATGGCTGTTACTGAGCTTGTTTTTCGTTTATTTGTTTTGAAGCACTGTCTCAGCTACAATGCTGGTATTAAGGGATCCCTTTACTTGAGAAATACAGGCTTTGTGGGAATTAACTGCCTTATGCTTTGTCAGCATAAACTATAAAACAGCCCAGCAGTAAATCCTTTCTTAAAGAAAAATGGGGTTGCACAGAACTTTTCTAAGGAGCAGAATTTAGTCTTTTTGACTCTTAAATAAGACCAGTATCATTTTGTGTTTTAATTTCATTTGAAGTATTCTCTTAAGGAAAATATTTTTTAATATTTTCCATTACTGTTTCCCTAATATTAATAAAGGAAAATATTTGTTAATACTAAGGTACCAAGATGACGACAGATAATTTTGGTTAAAATGTCCTCAAACTTTTTATGTACTTTAATTCTCTGATGTAGTTCAGATAATTCTATGGGTAGTTCTCAAATCACTGAGTTGTTAGCTCCCTGGATGTTAGTCAAGCTCCAGCTTGGTCAAGTGGATCCATAGCTGTAATCTCAGACTTAGGACATCTGCGGACATTAGATATATCCTAATGCAGACTGATAGCTGAGAGAATGAGGGAAATGAAGAGAGACTGCTGACTTCTTGTCATTCTCCTTGAAGAGGGCCATGGAAAACAGGGAGGACACTTAGAGAAGAGTGGAGGGAATGGTGAACAGATCTGCAAATGCGGATTTCGGAATCAGATAAAGGAGTTAAAGAGGACAAGACCTGTGTGTCTGGGGGGATGTAGTGAAGGAGGTGGTGAACAGAAGAGTAACAGAAGGGCATGATCTAATCTGTGATGCCTTCAAGCAGTAGAACTAGAATCGATGAGTAGAATTTAGAGTGGAGGGAGGAGGAGAGAAATTCTGAAGAAATAACATTCACGGAACATTCTCTGTATTGGACATTGCATTATGAACTTCCACATGTATCAGCATGTTTGAACACATAAAACCATAGAATTTTTATATAATTTTTAGGAGAGTTTGAGCACTCCAAAACTATTTGCATTATCCTATGAGAAAATAGGAAGTTCCTGGGGATTTTTGAATTCCTTGTCATGGAGGTATTTAAGCACTGGGAATGCTGTGGAGGGAATTTTATCCTCCCTTCCCTTTTGAATTCACAGTCTAAAATTTAAAAATACCTTTTAGTGAATTGTCATCATCCTTGTGTATTTATATTAGACATATTAATAATGTCTAATGATCAAGCGATGACAGGTTTTCAGCAAAACAAAAAAAAAATGAAATTACTAGTCAACAAAGTAGTGTACCTTTTTTTAAACAAAGGAACTGTGTTCTTTATTAATTTCAAGTAATGAAAACTGTTAATTTCTTCAAAAAAGAAGTAGAGATTCTTAAACGTCTTGCATATTTTATTTCCTTGCCCTGTTCTTGTTTTATAGCTGTGATGAAGGTTACCTTGGAGCAAGGTGTGAGAGAGTTGACTTGTTTTACCTAAGAGGAGACAGAGGACAGATTCTGGTGATTTGTTTGATAGCAGTTATGGTAGTTTTTATTATTTTGGTTGTTGGTGTCTGCACGTGCTGTCAGTAAGTATTTTTAAACTTAATTTTAAGTAAACCTGAGAAAGTATTTGCTCATAGTTTTCTTTCTTCTTTTCTTCCTCCCTACCTTCTCTTTTGCCTTTGCTTTGATTCAAATAGATCTACTTTTTGAGCTTTGCTATTGTTGATATTGAAGTATTCATAATAAACACATAATACATGATTTTTATCATTTACTGAATAAAACTGTTATAATTTAAAACAAAATTCATATAAATGTTCTAGTTAAAAAAGACAATCTTTTAGTCTTAAAGCCTATATTTTGTGTTTGTTAGTAGGCTATGTAATACTTTTATTTTCTAAAACTGTACCGTAACACAATAACATTGAAAGATAAAACAATTTTTTTTGCTCTGCCACATTAAAATAATAAGCTTTCTATGTAAACCATATTACTTGTTTTTTTTCTGTTACTTTCTAATATATACTAGAACTTTGAAAATCAGGAAACATCCTGCTTTTTCTCTGAGACAGAGTGGCTTTGCACAACTTTTGTTTGTAGGTATTTATTTTTTTGAGACAGGGTCTCACTCTTTTGCCCAGGAGGGAGTGCAGTGTTGTGAACATAGCTCACTGCAGCTTCAAACTCCTGGGTTTAAGCAATCCTCACACCTCAGCCTGCTGAGTAGCCAGGAATACAAGTAGTGTGTGCCACCAAGCGAGGCTTTTTTTTTTTTTTTTTTTTTTCAGATACTGGGTCTAACTGTTTTGTCCAGGCTGGTCTTGAACTCTTAGCCTCAAGTGATGCTCCCACCTCAGCTTCTTGAGTAGCTGGATTACAGGTGTGAGCCACTGTACCTGGTTCTGGTTCTGGGACAATTCTTAATTAAATTAGTTTCTTTTGAAACATTATTATTATTATTATTATTATTATTATTATTTGTAGAGCAGGACTACCACTGAGTATGCTGCCAAAAGGAAAAAAAAAAAAACTATCTTATTAAGGTGATTTTTTTTTTGTCTTGAGAAGCTTGCCCAAATTCCTAAACTCTTGCGTCTACCCTTCACTGTGGTCCACACATAAAGAGGGTTCTCGTGATTCCTTTCTTTGCAATGTGCTAGGGAAAAAAACACTAACGTAGAGGGAGTCTTTTTTTTTTTTTTGAGACAGAGTCTTGGTCTGTCATCCAGACTGGAGTGCAATGATGTGATCTTGGCTCACTGCAGCCTCCACTTCCTAGGTTCCAGCGATTCTTCTGCCTCAGCCCTGTAATCTTAGCCTGAGTGGCTGGGATTACAGGTGCCCACCACCATGCCCAGCTAAGTTTTGAATTTTTAGTAAAGATCGGGTTTCACCATGTTGGCCAGGCTGGTAACTCCTGACCTCAAGTTGATCCACCCACCTCGGGCTTCCAAAGTGCTGGAATTACAGGTATGAGCCGCTGTGCCCAGCCGGAGTCTTTGATTTTTGTCTCAGCTCCTCCATTATGTATATTTGAGACTTTGGGCAAATTTCTTAACATCTTTGAAGTTTTATTTTCTGTAAAACAAGAGTGTTAAACCAAATAATCCATAAGATACTTTCTCACGATAACATTGAAAGATATATTTTTATTTTACCTACTTTAAGGTAGGAAGAAATACTATAATGCCAGTATTATATTAATTCTCTGGGGCAGAGAATTAGTTGAGCAAAGCTGAGAAACAGCCTATTTTGTTATATCAACTTGGAGGTGCACTTTGGGGAAACAGGACTGCAGTCTGAAATATCTAACATATTTGTTAATGCATCTAGAAACTTAGTTAATATATCCAAAGGCTATGTCACTCTTGTTTTTCTTATGCCTGTTTCCAATTTGTACTGTTTCTTGTACACTACTCGTACACTACATTAATACTCATCAGTCTATTTTGTAAAATAACTTGACCTGAAAATTTTTCTTGTGCTAACTAAACTCCATCAATACAAGTGACTTATTCTTTCTATTTAGATAACTATATTCTACCCACACTGTTGCCTATTACAGCTATCATCTGAACCTAGAGAAAGAGATGGGTCAAGAAAGAACCCTAAATATGTTTTTAAAAAAGAAACCAATGCATTTTTAACAGTCTATAAATAAGATCCTAGGATCTCTTGATGGATAATTTTGTGTTCACATGAACTACTAGGCACATACAAATTTCTAACATGTTATTTTCTAAGTCCTCTTCGGAAACATCGTAAAAGAAAAAGGAAAGAAGAAGAAATGGAAACTCTGGGTAAAGATGTAACTCCTACCAATGAAGATATTGAAGAGACGAATATTGCTTAATGTAAGTGAGATAAACTTGGTGATAGAAAACTATTCTGTTGACATTTAACTGGTGATATTGGGCTTACTTGCATCTAGTAAATTATTGATTAGAATTTGATTATATTTAAAAACATCTAAAAATAAATCAATGGTTTTTTCATAGAATCTGAAGCCAAATAAAATTCTTTCTTCTGTCCTTTTTCTGCATGTTATCACAGAGATAGGCATTCTAATTCTGCATGGTTGGGGGGATATTTATACAATTTTTTCTTTCTCATTTTTGGGCACAGGAAAAAATTATTTTAATATAGACATCTCACATTGAAAGGAAATAACAATGGCAATGTTTTAATAATAACTACATATATCGAGCATTTACCACAATGTTATAAGCTCTTTAAATGTAATATCAGTAAGGATCCTAGCAGGAATCACAAATACTCTCAGGTTATCCAATAGAGAAATTTTAATGAAGGCACCATGGATCAGGGTTAAGGAAAAGTACATTGAGGCTCCCTGAGCTTGGCAGTGGTTGGGAGCTCTTGCCCCTTCTGTAGGAAGGGCTGAGATAAATATTACCTTAGCATTCGGAGGGACATTGGAGGAGGTTCCCCTAAGCAGGAGCTGTGGATGTGTAGAGAAAAACCTCTGTCAGATATAAACAAGGACAGAGGGAGGAAATAGGAGAAATACTCCCAACTTTCCTTTTGCCCTGGGATCTTCAGCAGGTGCCTTTTACTGGCTAAACCCACCAGAAACCAGAGAGTAATGGAGCCCTGGTGATGGAACCTGAAGTGGTCAGTCTCTTAGAGACAGAGCAGGGCAGAGAAAGGCTCCAAGAAGGCACATGAAGCATAACTAGCGCAACAAGGCAGGATAGTTTTGGTTGTAATAACAAAATCCAACTCAAACTGACTTTAAATGAAGGCAACGTATTGGCTCACATGAATGGCAGCACAGAGGTAAGGTGGGCTTCTCACTTGTCAAACCGGAGGCTCACATATAAGGAAACAGATTATTTCTCTCTTTTTGCTTGCTGTTTAGAGTTGGCTTTCATCCTCGGTCAGTTCCTCTTAGGTCATAAGAGAGGCCAGTAGCAATTATGGCTACAAGCTTCCTTGTTTACATCCAGTATAAGAGAATAGTGTCCTTCTATAGCTCAGTTGCACAAAGAATCTCTCCCAGAAAATCCCAGCAGCTTACTGGGATTGGTAAATGCTTGATGAGAAATTTTATGTGATCCTAACTTATTACAAAAACATTACTCAATTGAAAACAAAACCGCTGGCTCTGGATTTTTAAATTATTATTATTATTGCACAGTACATATCTTTTAAGTGACATGCTGTTATTTTCTTCATTCTCAGAGACTATGAAGTGACCTCCAGGCTGGTGGAAAGCTGTAAAATGCCTTGCTCATTTGAAAATGGACAGAATGTGTCTCAGGAAAATAACTAGTAGATATGAATTTTAAATAATGTATTTACTTTTTATTTGCAACTTTAGTTTGTGTTGTTTATTAGTTTTTAAATAATAAAAGCATTAATTGTATATTGTCTAGTAATTAGGGAAAAAAGCAAATGGTTAGGTAGCAACAATAGAAGGAAAATTTCAATAAACTTTCACTTAAGTATTGTTGCTAGGATTACTATTCAAACAAAAAAGAAAGGTAGGAAGGAGGTTAGGTCTTAAGAATTGAATCAATAATAAAGCTACCATTTACCAAGCATTTACAATGTGCAAATAAGTTTGAAATATATTATTTCATTTAATCCTTTCAGCAATCCATGAGATAGATGGTATAATCTCACTTCCTACATATGAAAATAGGGCCAAAGAAGTCAAGTCAAATAATCTAATCCAGATTTAGGGAGTTGGGGATTGGTGGAGATGGAAGAGAAATCAAGATTTATCTAAATCAAAATCTGTGTTCTTAACCATCATTTTTATTAATCTGAATCAGTGCAACCTAACTCAAATAGTATAACCCAAGATTTTATACTGAACTGTGTTTTGCTATGATCGTGAGATGTCAAGGCCACTTTTCTACAGGAACACAGAATGAGAAATCCTGGCCTATAGTGCTGTTACCATCATGTTTTCTATAGAATTGACTTTTATTATGTTTCTTTGCCCCTTTATAAATTCTTAATGACGACTACATTTTTACATTACTAAAGCAAACAGATTGGCCCCATAACTGGGGAAATGAATAGAGATGGAAAACCAAATGCTTGGCGTTCTTTAAGCCCTGGGTAAGTGTTTATGCTCAATAAAATATAAATAATATTACTGAAAGAGGCTGTTTATGCCAGAGTAATGGTCAGTGACAACACTAGAAAGCCCAGGTAGGAACTGGTTGTGACCACATCCTCACTTGTGTTCTTCTTGATGACAGCATATATGATGCTCTCAGGTAAATATTCATGTAGTGAATTCACGACCATAACATCTATTACTCGGGACCGTCTTGGCAAGATCTCCTTTACTCCATGGTATATTTAATAAACATTGCTTTAAACCTGGAAAAGTAAAATGTACATTTAGTCAATATTTCTTGGAACGTTAAACCTTTTGCATCGATTAGGTGGGTCACTTACAAAAATCAATGGAAGACGCCTCCCAAATTGTGCCTGTCAGCCAAGCAGCTTCTTTTTTAGAATCTTTACAAATTTTACTTTGCAATGTAGATTCCATAGTGAAGTGGAGAATTCAGACAAATGCTGAAATCATATATCTCTTTCTAGCATCCATGGTGTTTTGAGTAAAGCTGGGGTTGTACTTATATATAATACAGAAATAGCTCCCCTATCAGTAAGAGCTAAGCCAAGCAATTGATCATTTTCAAAATATATTTTTTCTCCTTATTTAATGATCATACTTGAAATCTAGCTGATCTACCTTGTATATGCCTTATTTTCAAAAGTCTCATTTGATCTCATTCATGCCCTTTCTCTTCTGTAATCTTTTTTGATACTAAAACGGCTTGGAATAAATATCCATTAGAGCCTTTAAAAACACAAAACATGCTCTGAATGTTTCTTTTTTCCTGTACTGAGGTTGGCTGACCAACAAAATCTCTCAAACCATTTTGTTCTGCTCCTAAAATGTCAATGGTGGCTCTTGAAATTTGGTAGGTCTGATATCAAGAAAGAATTTCAAAGATTTTTATATCTTTTTAAAACATATTTTATAGTTGCATTGCATACACTAAATGTCTTTGTTTATGTAAACTGTCAATATTATCATGTAATAAAATAAATTTATTTTTAACACAAAGTAAACATGTTGTTACTTGGGAATTTTCTATTGATACCATGAATTACTAATGGAAATCAATTTGAACACTATTGCTTTAAACAGCTTATACTTTTTAAACCCTATCCATTAATGTATTTGAAATAATCCATCCTGACCATGTGTTTTCTTTAAAAACAAAAGCATCTGGGAGTGTGATGGACATCTATGGGACTGTCATCCCAATACTCTGGCCATGTTTTTGAACTCCGCCTCCAGCTGCATTTGGTTGGTCTAAGGCGGGCACTTAGTAAACTTGGGCCAATTAGAGTCATTCCCAGGGAAAATGAAAACTTGAAGTGAAGTCAGGCTTCTTTGGGTTCTTGGGGTAGAAAAATGTGCATTTTGAAGCTATTGGCAATTACCTTTTGCTTCTTGTGGAACAGAAAAACAAAGGAATCTGATCAGCATATAGCAAGAGAAGCTTAAGCAAATGCTGAGTGAAAAACAGAGACAAGGCACAAGTTTCCTGACAGAACATGAGTCCTGGTTACAGGCATTTTAAGTTTAGCACCATTCCTGTCTATGGGTGCAGCGACACCTGTTAGTGTCTTCGTAGTAAATTCCTTATTTGTCTTAAGCTAGATCTGTTTGGGTTTCTGTAACCTGGAACCAAGATCCTGACCAACTCAGGTGCATACTGAGATTGCGGACAATGGTTTCTTAAAGAGGAAATGACATCATCTGTAAAACAAAATATCAAATTATTGTTTTCAAATAGTGCCCTGTATCATCTGAAATGAACATTTCCAGCAACAGCATTCTGTTTGCACTACACAGACATTCATGGGAGCATGGAGAGGGAGCAGGGAGTTCAGCAAGCATTGATTGGGCACCACTGTATTTCAGGTACTATTCCACCCACTGTGACAAATGCTAAGGAGGAATAACTCTTAGAAGTTTAGTTTCTAAGTGAGGGAAACAGCTACTCACTGAACATTTCAATACAATTTGTTGCTCTGAGAGAAGCTCAAGATATTAAGGAACAGAGAGGAGTGTCACTTAGCCTCGCTTACTAAGAATCAGGGAAAGCTCCTGTAGAAAATTACATCTGAACTGATGATTGGCTCTGAGAAATAAAGGCCTCTGTCCCAAATCTCTGGTAATCTCGAATATTTCTTTTTTTTTTTTCCTTTTTTTTTTCTTTTTTTGAGACAGAGTCTTGCTCTGTCACCCATGCTGGAGTGCAGTGGTGCCATCATAGCCTCAACCTCTCCAGCTCAAGCAATCCTCCCAGTCAGCCTCCTGAGAAGCTGGGACCACAAGCATGCACCACCGTGCCTGCCTATTTTTTATTTATTTTTTCTAGAGATGGGCGTCTTCTTATGTTGCCTAGGCTGGTCTTGAACTCCTGGGCTCATCAAATATTTCTTAAATCTTTTACAAATTCTGTGGAGTTCCTCTGAAAGTTCCACAGTGGAGGGACCAGGGGGTGTTGCCTCAAGGGAATGAGTGAAGAAAAAGAATCAAGACTTCATGCTTTGTTCCAGGCTGTCCTAGGCATGGCAGGGTAGAGCATGTGAGCGCATGAGCTGTGAGAATAGATGTTCCTGGTCCCAGTGATGCTGTCTGATTAAGTGATGTCCTGAGTTGGCACAGAGAGATTTTTATAGTTTCCTGCAGTGAGTTATTTAGGCCTTTCCCATTTTCCACTTTATTTTATTGCCCATCAGCAAGTCACATTGAGAGTGAAATAAAATGTTCCAGGTCAAATAACCTTATTTAGATAAGACCCTGTTTGTGCAATATTTTGTAAATGAAGTCCAGAACATATTTCAATGCTCATGGCTTTAAGACCCAGCTATAGCTTTAATGAAATGTTCATTTTAATATATTTTAAATGTACCTTTTAAATGAAAGCTAAACATATTGGGGCACTGCTATCATTAATTAGTTCATAAAAATATTTATTAGGTTTCTACTAAATGCCGAGTACCTTAGGTGCTAAGGCTATACCACTTACACAAAATAATTTAAAAAATCCTCTGACCTCATGAAGCTTATCTTCTAGTAGATTTAATCTTCCACAGCATGGAATTTAAAAAAAGACTTATCCAAAAAGTTATGTTATCCAGAGGACATTGCCACTAGACTTTTAACTTAAACAACTGTCTTGGAGAGTAAAACTCAAGATGAATTCATGGAAGATCTCTATATCATAGGCTTGGCAGGTTTTCCTTGACTGAATAATTTTCATATTTTAATAATGATTATGTAGAACAAAAAAAGTATGTTTTTGGTGTCAAATATTTATCTTTTCTATGCTTAATAATGGTGCTACATTTGGGCATCTGCTCTTCTTGAAAAGATCTTCTATGCTTCAAAGCTACAAAGGAACCTGTTCCCATGTGATCATCTTTGTTAACTAAATGTTAATGCCAGAATATAACGTTCAAATAGTGTACTCTTGCCTGTTTGCTAATGTTGTTGGATCCTAGGAATGCATATCTTATAATAATATCTAATTGGAACTTCTGTGAACTCCTCATTCTTTCCCAGGATGTGTCAGCTATTGGTGTTTGAAGTCAACTGAAATTTTATATGAGAAAGCTGTATGAACTGTACAACTACGGAAACCATATTAGTGATTAATTTCAAGAGCTGAATTTTGGAAATTTCAGAATGTAGACTTCAAGGGGTTAATCATAAATCATAGTCAGTAATTGTACTCAAATAGAAGTGTTACCAAAACATGTTTTTAAAAGACTTTTCCTTTATATTTTATTATTTTTATTCAAGTTTAAATTATGAGAAAAAATATGCAACAGAAGTACTCAAGGCTTGTTTTCATTATTTTTTCTAATCAATTTTTTAAAAAAAGTCAAACAAACAAAATTCTTCACAAACACAGAACTCTTTAGTGTTGTTTCTCGAGCAAGTATTATTCTTCTTCCAAGATATATGCGGAATAATAAAATATTCTGAAACTTTGTGATCCAAGCTAAATAATAATTTGCAGTATTTTGGGCTTTAGTAAGAAGTGACAGAAAAACTTGTATCTCTGACATGTTCTCTAATACCATTTTTGAAACACTGCAATATGTAAATTAATGAAAATAAACTTGTTTCTAGCACGTTCTTTTTCAACACCCTAAGAACATTCCATTTACCCAAATGAACCAGAGCTAGAAATTCTAAAAAATTATTTACACAGTGTTTTTTGTTTGGTTGCTTATGTTTCGTCTGTTTTACTCTTAAATTAAAAATAATCTGGTCTCAGTTACTGTATTACCATCCCTCGGTCTCCTAACTTCAACTGGACTTCAAAATATCTGAACTCTTTGCCAAGTCAGTGCTCCTGATAATTCTGTAACCGCAATAGGGATAGGATAAATTTGCTACTGAACTATCATAATACAAAGGTTATGAGCATAGAATCTTTATTCAGACAGATGTGGGCTTTAGTTCTAGGTCTGCCATTTACTGTGAGGCCCTGGGCAAGTTATCTAACCCTACTAATGTTTTCTTTAGCAAAGTCAAAATAAATAATAAATAAGGTGAGTGTAGAGGCTTTAATGAGATAATGTCAGTAAAATGCTCAGCTCAGCACCTGGAATATTTTAAATATTCTCTAGGTATGGGCTCAATTAATGTTAATTATTACTACTAAGATCAATAATCATAGTAATGGTGATAGTGATGATGATCGTAATAATATTCTCTAATTACTCCTGTGAAAAACAAGAAATTATTTTCTGAAGTTGAGTTACTGCACTGACACAGTGAAAAGTTTCAGTATTCCTAAGAATTCATGATCCCTGTGGAAAGGAATGTCTTTCTACTCCTATTAGAACAAGTTATGTTTAGGTGAAGAATTCCAGCTCAGTGACTAGTTCTGTGAAATTGCCTCATTTTTCTCTCTACATTCTTCCTTTCTCCTTTCCTAACTCCTTCCTTAAAAGCACCCAATGAGAAAAGATAAGGATGAATCATTATAAGTCTATTGAAAATAATGGAAAGCCCCAAAATTTTTAAAATTATGCTGAGACAAAAATATGTTTGATATTTTTGAAGGTGTAGTTGAACTCTGTACTACTTGTATGTTCAACATTAAGGGAGATTTGAAAAATAACTTGGGCAGGGACTGGAAATAACCTCTGCTATTTGATACTCACAAATGTATTTTTGTGAGTATCCTGAGCATCAGGTTTATCATCTAGAAGATGCCTGCACAGTAAGTATTACTGTACCATCTTCTAGATGATAAACCCGATGCTTAGGAAGCTTAAGTACCCTGTTAAGGGTCATACTACTTGTAAATCATGCTCATCTGCCTCTTAACTTTGGTACCTCCAACTTGAAATGAAAGTATACGGAAATTATCTATCTTCTAGATGGAAAGAAAAAGAAACCTGTTGTTCTAGACTCCGCCAATTGGTTAAATAAATGACTACTGAAACTGTGTATTTGACAAATGTCTAAAACATTTTGAAAATTGAAAAACTGTACAAGAACGGAATCTGAGAATTTTGCATCAATCAGATTTTTTTTCTATTTAAAAAATGAAAGCTTTCAATGAGATTTAACAGGCTTAGCAAACATAAGAAAAGAACGTCAAGTACAACATGTAGACTAAGCAGCAGAGTATGCATACTACCCAAGAGATGCTGTTACTGAAGAGTAACACAACTCGACGGGATCAAACTGTTTTTCTCAGTCAACACATGATATGAAGAAGTAGACCTCTAGGAAAGTATCTGAATGTTCCCAAAGCTTTTTCAAATAGTAAAGTTTGATACAAATTAATTTAATTTAAAAATATGTTTATAGGTAATCGAAATTAACTCCATAGTGCTTGAGTCTCTTGAATTCAATCTGACTTCATTAATTTAGACCCTACCGTTCTGTAAGTTGTCACCACTTAGGCACTAACTAGGTAGGTGTTTACCTTCATAATTAAGATGTAGTAATTTTAAAAAAATCATAGGGGAGATATTGTTATAAACGTTTCCAATACATTGAAAGTTATACTTCAGCAGCAGTAGTCTTTTTAATTTTGGTGTGATAATAAAATCACCTTACATGACATCTGTAACATGTTTAAAATCAAACTCATTATTTTTGTAAACTACCTTCAGGTTCTAATTTAATTGATTAAATATGGCTGAATGCTGACAATGGGCACATACACAAAAGTGTTCTAAGTGCAAGGGGAGGGTTCAAGGAGATTAAGAGACAGTGTATTTTTTTTTTCAAGTGGAAGAAAGCCATATACACAAATAGCGATAATAAAAGACCAAATAGTTAATTCATTCATCCAATGAATATTTAGCATCTATTATATGCATTGCATGGTGTGAAGTGCTAAAGAAAAAAAGATGAACTAGACTTAGTCTATACTGCTAAGAATTTTTTTCTCCAGTAAAGACGAGAGTTTTACATGAACAAACAATACTTGCTAGTATAGATCAGAGACTGGAGGGATTAGAGAACACTTCTTTGAAGAGGTGGTACGTACCTAGACCTGAAAGAAAAAATGGAATGTGCTCGGCAAGTATAAGTGAGGAGACATTCAAGTTCTGGGTCAGTGTGGATAAAGAACAGAGGAATTTTCAACTGATTGAGAACTGACGAATACCACTGGTATAAATTAGGTGCCTAAGACAGCTCAGGAAATGTCCTGGTGCAATGTTCATACAGATAATGACGAATAGAACAAGTGCTCATTTTGTTATCCAAATGAGTGTCTGCTCCACTTACGGTGAATTCTGCCTATTGGGCAAAATATTCTTTGGGACTTCTATGGACAGAGTGAGTGTGTATCACCAAATTCATAACATGTGGAGCATACCATGAATCATAGGCCTTATGAAAATTGATGCTCAAGAATACAATTAGTTGTCAACAGAGTCATGCCAAGCCATATTGAAGCCTGAGGTGAAAAAAGAAAAAATACATTCCTTTTAAACGTACACATCAAAATATTCTCCCATATTTTGAACCAACTAGAAAATGTTAGTAAGCATTCTATAATCAGAAAACATGACTATGTATAAAGCCTTTCATTGTCCACCCTGTTCACACACCTTTGTCAACCCTCATAAACCTGTCCTGCTGGGGACCTGATGGCCACAAGCCAGGGAACTGCAGGTTGTTTGGAAACAGACTGTTTGCATGTCATAGTAATGCAAGGTTGTAAAAGAAATAACTATTGCCTGTCTTATCTACAAGTTTGATATTTTGTTCTCTGTGAATTTTAAAAACATTATTTAGATATTTAGAAGATACCACATTGCATATTATTTACCTCGTTTCCTGAGTTTTTTAAAACCCTTAAATTTTGGGCCAGAGCAAGTGGGTACATCACTCTTCTCTGATACCAGCCCTGGTTGTTGACAAAAAGCAAAACTGGAGTAAAATGAGCAGACCCTATATGCAGTTTTCCATAAACAGACAACAACAAACAAAATAGCCACTAAAATCTAAAAAATTTATGTTTCAGTGATTCCCACCAACACTCTAGAGATTTCACACAAAGTCCTTCGGATTGAGTTTTAATGTAAACTCCATTTCTTGCTAGTGATATGAGTTCTAGTAAAGAACATAAATTTACCCAGCTTCCTTAATATGTAACTTGATATAATAATATCCTTCCCATGGGTTGGTGGCCAGGGCTTTTATGAGCTTCATGGGCATGTGACCTGTGCAACCCACAGGGCTCTGTATAGAAATGGCACTGGAATTAAAATTCTCAATAATTTTTGAACAAGGTTCCCAGCATTTTCATTTGATACTGGATCCCCCAAATTATGTACTAGGCCTGGCCATGGCAGAGTGCCTGAGATACACTATGCAGTCAGGAAGCTTTAGTGGGACCAACTGTATTGTAGTTCATTTGTGGACACATGTTTATAAGTATTTTCCCTGTTCTATGCACATGAGGACCTGGAGTTTAAAGA
This sequence comes from Cacajao melanocephalus, assembly GCA_963573385.1. NCBI lineage: Eukaryota > Metazoa > Chordata > Mammalia > Primates > Pitheciidae > Cacajao > Cacajao melanocephalus. The sequence goes on along the minus strand of CAUYLG010013218.1, from coordinate 40,059 downwards.
CAGCACTGCATTAGTTATGGTCTTTGCCTTCTGTCCAGGGAAACCAGAATGGAATGGAAAGAGACAATGGAGAGTACCACCTACCTTCCCCATGCTGGTTCTTTCCTAATGAAAGCTCAATCTCCTTAAGTCCTTCTGGTGTCTCACAAGCTTAGTGGCCTTAGCCACACTTGTGTCGGAATGTCTATGTATTTTCACTGAAAGAGATGGCTTTGTCTTGGGGTCTGCTGGTTTCGTCCCTACCCACTCCCTAGGCACGTGAGGAAACACAGATACCTTCGACTATACCCCTGCTAGGTATCTAATCAAACAAACCTTGTCACTAGAGGGATTTATTCTCTACCATGACCCCTGAGAGAGATCTGTATCCCTTTTATTAGTGAATTTTTAAATTTATTTTTTGAAAAAAAAAACTTGGCATTATTATGTTAGGCAAACATTTCTGCCTTCCACCCTCCTCCCCTTGGGTGATATCATAGAGATTTCTACCTCTAATAAAGGCCACCTTAGTAAAGCAGAAGGTCAAATCTTAATTGTATTCCACTACAGGACTTTAGACAAGGCACATCCCAGGAGGAAAGAGGAGATGGACCTTGTCTATTGGTTTAAAAATGTATAAAATGGATGAGATATTAATAGGTGAAAGAGTAGGATGAAGAATTCCGATTGAAGGGAACAGCCACTACAAACAAGATCACATAGGTTTGTAAATGTATGGTGCATTTGAAATACGCTATATGGAATAGTGTTTCCAGATAAAATAAAGAAATCCAGTTAAATTTGAATTTCAGATAAACAAATATTGCAGTGTAAGTGTGTTCCAAATATTGCTGCTTATCTGGGCATCCTGTATTTTTATTTGCTCACTCTGACAACCCTCACAGGGAATAGTGGATTATGTGATGCAAAGGGGAATATGCTTAAAATGAGGCTGTCTGGCACCTGATGTGTCATGGCAAGTTTTCTCGCATTTTACTGAATGGGAAAGACAAAAAGTTTTAAGTAAGCTAGTGACACGATAAGATGCATGGTTTAGGAAAACAATTCAACAGGCATTTAAAGTATAAAATGATAAGCTGAGAGATGCAAGGCAGGGGAAATGATGGGTGCTGGAATTGAGAGGCACAAAGGGAAAAGCTGTAATATGCTCAAGATGTTTTGTAAGAGAATCAACATGATTTTGTGATCTGTTGAATTTGGAGATGCAAAGGAGGCAAGACTCCTTGAGAAGACTGTTAGCTCCAAACTGATGACCAGCAAGTTCTTGGTGTGATTATCTGAGACATGGATTAGAGGAGGAGGGGCTGACTGGGAGTGAAGGCTTGGGTGCCATAGTAAAGAAAATGACTTTGGTGTAAAAAAAAAATAGATTGGAGTACTCCGGGGACATCTTTGTAGAGACATCCAGCAAGCAATTGGGAATGTAGACCTGAAGTTCATGAAAACATCTTGGTAAAGGAAAAAAAACATATTGGGCAGGAAAAGACATAATGAAATTACAACTTAGAAGAATTATCTGAGATTGCTGGAGATGGACTAATGGGCCCAGATACTGAGGTCATGAGGAGAAGCTGAGAGGATTTGCAATATCTTGATGTGCAGCAGTAATATGAATGTGAAAATGGCGAGATAAAAGGTAATATCTAGACATACAACAACAACAAAAAGAAGCATCAGGATTTGACATTAGGTATGGTTGGAAATAAAGCAGAAAGGAAGGAGACATAGGTGTTTTCAATGCTGTGGGCAAGGGAAACTGGGACATAGAAAAGCCTTGCTCACGACAACAAGAGCGAGATGAGATGGAGCCAACTTTACACTGTGTATCCACTGAGTTTCAGCTTGCCTATGGAACATCTAAGTTGATTTCTTGCTAGTATAAATTATACATTTGGGTTGAAAATATAGACTTTGAAAAGGAATGTAACCATGTTGAGTAAGTGGTATTTTGAGGGTATGAATATAGAATAGGAATCTTAACCATCAGAGGTGCTGTGCGAATGCCTGAAAAAAAAATGCACATTTTTGTGTATGTTTTGATTTTAAAAATGCAACTCACATTCTAAATTGGTTGTGCAGGAAAAAAAGTTCAATAAATTAATTTAGTCTGTTACTAATCAGTTTTTATCTCCTGAATGCTCATCTGCTGGTAAGGAGAAAATTAAACCAATTAAATGTCCAATCTGGTTTAAATTTAGCTCATTTGAGAAACATGAAAAGTCCCTTTCAGTAATTTCCTAACTTGCCAGGAATCCAAAGCATGGGCTTTCAGAGAGTCTGCATCTCCTGTCCCTCACTACCATGGTACGGAGGGGATGAGGAAGGGGCCTCCAGTGGATCTTTGGATTGTTATGGCAGGTCTCCATTGGTATTCAAGGACATGGTCCTTGGCCCACCTGACTGCTGTGCAGTTCTGTTGGCCTTGAATGTTTTACTGTGAGGTACAGGCATGATCCCAGGGAGCAGTGACCATCCTGCCCTTGCTGACTAGACTTCTCTCATATCTCACCAGTTCTCAGCTCATCCTCCATCCAGCCTCCATCCATCACAACCTCTGTGGTGTTAGCTCACCTTGCCATGTGTCCTACTGTGGCAGGGCAGGCCACATGGCATGGTGTTTAGTTCTCTAACATCCATGTCACGTGAGAACTGTGGCATGCAGGGTGACTACGTTTCCTTGTTGGCAATAGCTGACTGTTATGACCAGGGAAGACTGGCATAGGGCTGTATGCCCAGTGAGGCAAAAGAAGAAGATGAAAACGTGAATTAACTCCCTTCCCTGCCTCTTTCCAATACATGCTCATGTGAATATTCCTGTGAGTTGAAGGTCTGTAGGTTTATCAGAATCTCAAAGTGATCAGTTATGCCCTCAAGTGTTAAGGACTTCCATAGAGACAGAGGTAGAAAAGTGCAGGTAAAGACTGGAAGGAAGAAAGAGGGGACAGGCATGAAACAGAAAGAAAGGCTGGAGTTGGGAACGGAACAAAGGAAGTGCAATGTAAGGAAAATCAAAGCAAAAAGGAAGGAAATGAGCAGGACAAGGTGACCTGTGGTGGCACTTGTCACAAAGATGATACTGAAAAAAGTTGGAGGTTCATACCAGACAGAAACAATGATCAGTTCTGTAGAAAATATGAAAATTTCAGTTTTCCATCAGTCTGCAGATAGTCCTACTTGGAGTAAATTGTGTAAGAGTCAGCTCTCAATAGGTGCCTTAAAGTATATAAATAAGCATATGCTTACTAGACTGATACAACTTAGAGAACTCTTCTGGGAGGAGGGGCAGGATTCAGGAGTGATAGTAGCCGTAGTGGAATGGGGTGGTGAAAATGATGTAAGATTTGGATATACTAATATGTTTTGTAAATGCTTGACTGCAAAGCCTATGTAGGGACAGCTGATCAGTCAAGGGAACTGGGTATGTAAGATTAGGAAAGCCTTGTTGTTATAGATGTCTCTGGTGGCCAAACTAGAACCTCTCTGCAAAATCATGTCAAATAGAATGATAGATGATGGTCCTCGTGGAGTTTAGAAAAAAAGAAATTGGGTAGCAAGCATTTGTCAGTGTTTATTCAGCACTGTCTAAGTGTCAGGCTTCTGGCCTCTGCTGATGAGATTCTACCCGGGTGATCTGCTTTATCTGCTATACACATAAATGTGCCACCTGCTTTTCTGCATTTCCCTCTGCATTGCAGGGCAAAAACCTGTAACCTTATTTTTCAGCATCCTTTTCCTCTTATAGTTCTAGATTAGAATCTTCTAATCTGCATAGCATTTGGAAGGTTGAAGAGAAGGTGCCATTCTCCAGCTGCAGTTGTAAGCTGATGTCTGGACAGATGGCAGCCACAAGGTTTGCACTGGTTTCCAAGTGTGTGCCTGGGAATCACGTGCTTCTAGCTGTAGCTTTTCTGACCTTTGATTCCCTAGCTTTTCCAAAGTCTATATGAGCCTCTAATGCCCTGCAGTAAAACTCTTCTACATGGAGACCTGGGGAGATTCTGTTTCCCTGATGGAATCCAGAGTGAAAAAGTGGAGCAGTGGTGACCCTCAAAAATATTGACTTGCTTTTGCTTTAATAATAAATCTTAATAAGTATTAATATTAATCAAATTACTATTATATTGCAGATACACTGATGTCAAGAAAGGGATACACTAGTGTCTGGGTTTGAATTCACCTTAAAGAAGGCTTTAAGATGAGAACTTGGAAGAAACTATTTGGGAACTAGTTCCATGATAGACACGATGAAATGAAGCAGAAATGGGGGAAATGAAGTGGAGAAGCTAGAGAAGCCACTGAGGGTATGTTAGTGATATAATTACTTCTGTGTATAGCTGAGCTTAATTCAACTTGAGCCTACCTAAGGAACCATGAGATTGCCCCTCAGAAATATTCCACCTAGGCTGGTGTCAAGATGGAGTATTTATTCACAGACACAGACACCTGCTCCTCCACGGCTGAGGGATACCCCTGGGGTGACATTCAATCCCCTGCACATGTAGTGTCTCCTGCTCACAGGTAAAGAAATCCCCCTCTGTGTTGGAAAAGGTCCTCAGGCAGAGAGGCAGAGAAATGTGAGGTGGGAAAGGGGAGTTTCTGGATTTGAGGTACTGACGTCCAGGCCCCTGTTTTACCATTGGCATATGGCTTCCCTACAGGTTAGCCAGCGTCTTCTGCTTCTGTGCAGTGGCAGAAACAGATGTCAGAGTGCAGAACAATGAGGGGGTGGAGAGAGGAGTGAGTGCAGACAAAATGCCCTAGCAGTGTGAAGGCAAGCAGTGAAAATTGCCAAGAATTTAGCTAGGGCCCTCAGGGGAGCTACACACAAACTTGTGTTTTTCCCCTTCTGTCTTCTCTCTCTTTTTCTCTCTCCTCCTTGTCTTCTTGATAGTAATTGAGTTTCAACTCAGTCACTTTTAAAGACTTTAGCCTAAGAATTTTCACAACATTAAAGAAGATTCCTTCTAACTTCTAAATGTCCTCTCTCTGGACAGCTTCTCCCCCCACACCCCACCAGCTGAGGGATAGAAATCACCTGCCTTCAGCAAATACACATAAAACTGCTTAGTAAATATAGGTTGCCTTGGAATCCAAACCAAAAAAGGAAAGATAAGGATGAATATTATGGATTTGTTAGGACTTAATGACTTGTTTTATCCAAATCTGAATGTTCTTGGCCTATGAAAAATGAACTACAGTCCCCTTTTAGACATATACCAGGTGAATCCTAAAACCATTCCTAACTCTAGGTTTCTACACATTTTAGCGCTTTTTCACCAGCCCTTCTATCTCTTTTTCTCTCTTCCAGGAGATTGTAATAGAGCCATTGCAAATAACCCTTGGTGGCAGCCTACATTGATAGGAGTGCTGTGGTGGATAGCACAAGAGTTTGGAGCCAGACAGACCTGGGTCTGACTCAGCTCTGTTGTGGTATTTTCCCATCACTATTTGACACTGGCAGCTTATTGCATAGGGGCATCGTTTTTTTTTTATTTTTATTTTTTTTTTGAGTTGGAGTCTTGCTCTGTCGCCCAGTATGGAGTTCAGCGGTGTGATCTCAGCTCACTGCAATGTCCGCCTCCTGAGTTCAAGGGATTCTCTTGCCTCAATCTCTCAAGTAGCTGGGATTACAGGCACTTGCCACCACACCCAGCTAATTTTTGTATTTTCAGTCGAGATGGGGTTTCACCATGTTGACCAGGCTGGTCTCAAACTTTTGACCTCAGCTGATCTGCCAACTTCGGCCTCTCAAAGTGCTGGGGTTACAGGTGTAAGCCACCACATGTGGCTGGGGCATCTTGACTACTTATTTTATAAATTAAAAAGCTCTCTTTTTGTCCTTATACAATGAAGAGGGCTTGAAGGTCCAGTACATTTTTTTTTGTCTTTTCATCTTAGTGTCTCTATTCAAATCTGAGACATATTTCTTGTTATAAGCATAATTTTCTTATTGCTATAGTTAAAGTATTTTAACACAAAAAATTCCATGACACAAATCCACGTTTATTTCTCCAGAGTTCAGGACGATCACAGAAAATTAGTCTTTACTGATTTGGAAAAGACCAAGGAACATTATTGCCAATGGCAATGTTACTAAGTCAATTAACCAAAGGTCCTTGCTTGAAGTTTCAAGAAGACATTTTTTTACCGAGGCTTCAGGAGGCCTCATCTAGCAAGTTGGAATCAAAAACTGTGTGTTTGAGTCTCAGATCATGCAGTTAGCTAAGTAAACTTGAGAAGGTACTTACACTTTTTGAGTATTAATTTTCTTAAACATCATAGAGTGATTTCTAAATGCCTAATTGAACTGATGTGAAATTTCTTTCTTTCTAATAAAAGCTAACATTCATGGAGCATCTACTATGTGCCAACAACTGTTTTTATGCTTCCCAAAGGAACTCATGCAAGCCTCTCAGCAATTCTATGATAGCTGAAGTAGTTAAGGTTACCCTGATGTTGTCGGGAGGAAGCTTAAGAACACTGGGTGAATGCCTTGCCCAGGATCACACAGCTAGTTAAGTGGCAAATCCAGAATTCGAATTCAGAAAGTCCAGCTCCAAATAGGCTCAAAATCTGAGCTCAAGGAACTTGTCCAAGGTACTACAATTCACAGGGGAAAAATGTTTCTTTTGCTTATAATATTGTGCTTCCACTACTCACCCTCTCATTTTTCTGGCTAAGTTCTAACCATTTTTCACATCTCAATTTAAATTTGCTTCTTCTGATTGTCTTCTCTGACATTCCCACCATTGGCTAGACCTCCTTTTATATGCAGTGTTAGTAATCTGTATATTCTTTTGGTAGTAGCTACTATCATTTGATTTAGTTGTCTTTATGTCACTATTTGATAAATACCTGACTCTCCTACAAGTATAGAGTTACATGGAGACACGGACTGCATCTATTTCTGCTTAGCAGTTTATCCCTCTCAGCACGTAATAGGTTTGCACCAAATATTTAATAAATTAATGTACTTTAAACTTTCTTAGATTGATGCTGATAAACATTGGAACGTAAACTGGAGAAAAAGGATTTGCATGCTGTATTTCTGTAAAGAATAGATGAAATTGAAGAGAAAAACAGAAATGAGATGAACTCAAGGGAAAGTCAAGACTCTCCAATGAGCAAGGATTTGATTTTAGGAAGGTGAAGATAGGTGACACAGCATTTTAAGTGGAAAAATAATTCAAAACCCTGACTTAATTCCAAACTATGTTGACAGGAAATAGGAAGGTACCATCCTCCTGGTTTGACTTGAGGGTAGCTGCATATTTTCCTCCTATTTCAAACCACATTTTTACTGCTGCAGGCTTTGGTAAAATCGTATCTTTTATCTACCTCTAAAAGATATGATTTTAGTTCTTATCATCAATGAGCTTTGATTAGGAATGAGGAATGAGCTTTGATTAGATGAGGAAATTATGGTTCTGAAAAATGCAATGATTTACTCAAGGTTACAGTTTGATGGTAGAGTCAGACCCGTGATCCAGGTCTCTTGGTACAAAATCTGGGAAAATGTGGGGGTTGCGGGGAGACAAAGATACAGAGAGAGACGGACAGGGAGAGGAGAAAGCAACCAGTAACCAATTATTAAAGGGTGTGAAATTTGAGCTGTTTTGAATGATTGGCTGTGTGGTAGACTGAAATTAAGTGACCGGAACTTTTGCAGTTTCTCCCATCAAGAGGTGGAATCAATTCATTCACGTCTTAAATCTGAGCTTAGCTATGTGTTTGCTTTGGCCAATGGGACTTGAGCAGCACTTGCACATTGGGACTTGATACCTCTTGTTGCTGGGACCCCTGAGACCGTATCTTACAAAGAGACCTGGGCTAGTTAACCAAGGATGAAGAATAATTTGGAACATGATCTCAGCCATCCAAACCACTTTGAGAATTGTGAACTAAATGGAATGGTTGTTGTTGTATGTCATTAAGTTTTAGGATGGTTTGTCATACAGCAATAACTAGTCAACACAAGATGTTGTACAGTGGGATGTGTCCATAACAAAACCTAAATCATATGGCATTGATTTAAGCTGGTAAAGGTTAACAAATTAGGAAGGAAACTGTTAGAAACTGCTGGTAAAATGTCAAAATGAAAAACGTAGGTGGTGACCTGAAACTGCTACAGCAGGCAGAAACAAATGGACACGAGTATGATGTGGTAGCAAAACTATTGGCAAAACTGTTACCATAATAATTTGGAAGACAGACTGTACTTAATGAACTTGTGGATGTGGAGAAGGAAACTTTCAAGCAGAGTGTTGAAAGTGTCAATTAGCTTCTTCTAGATGAGTATGATAAGTTATTTCAAGAAAGATAAAAGGTAAAGAAATAACTGTTCAGTTATTTCTTTAGAATTTAGAGGATAGAATTTAGAGGAAATACAGGAGTCTTAGAATTTTCTGGATTGGAAAATAAAATTCTCTTATCTCTAGTTTTTGCAACTAGTGTAAGACCTCAAAATGAAATAAGTAATTAATGCAAAATGAAATTAAAGTTTCAGTTATACAACCCTTTGTTAAGTCTTCTAGAAATCTGTTAAGATTTGTTAAAATTTGCTTAAATTTATAATGCATAGTAGACTTTCAGTTAAATAAAAGAGTTTCTAAGACTTATAGGCATTCTCTCACAGCAGTCAGGCACACCCTAAATAGAGACACATGTGTCACAAAAAGAATTGTGGAGAGTGGACTCATATTAGAATAATCACAAACTCCCAATGTTTTTAAAGAGAGTTGCAGGGTAAAAGCACTGTAAATTTGGACTAAAATGGACAGGGATGATTAAAAAAAAATTTTTAACTGGGTTCCCAAATTTTTACAAGTAGGAAGGAAGCAATCTGAGAACACTTTTCAGTTTCAAATATGTGTCATTTCTTACGGAAAATAAAGGACATCTCAGATGGTGAAAACAAGAGTGTAGGGAGTGGAACCAAGAAACAAAGAACAATGGGGGAAGAAACCACTTTCTGGAAGCAGAATTTCATTCTAATCAGGGATCATTCCATGTGATTCTATGTGGAAAATCTGACAGTACATATCCAGCTGGAATTCAGACTTGCTACAGAACAGCAACTGTTTATGTCTCTCTTTTATTTTCAAATGAGAATCTCTGTGATGATTATTTTGTCCCTGTTTCAGCATTATATGTTAGGTATGTAAAGAGCAGATATCTTTTCTTAAGTTTGAGAGGTCTCTGGGTCAAAAGGAAGTGTCAACATGTAACACGTGAGGACCCTCCTCTGCATATGAACAAGATACAAATTGCAAGATATTAGATCTTGAGACTGCTGTCATAGTGGATCAGATTCTGAGGCAGTCATAGAGGGTCAGTGTATTTTGCATTGTGAATAATTTAAATAATTTAACCCAGACAGTGGACTGTGGTAAATTAAAACAAAATAGACAGAATATTTAGCAATTTCCCTCATTAAGAGGTGGAATTTACTTCTTAACCCCTTAAGTGTGGATTTATCTATGTGATTTGCTTTGGCCAGTGGCACACTGGAAAACATATTACAAGCAGAGTTTTGAAAAGTTCTTGTGCATTGAAGTCATTCTTTCTTGTTCTGGGACTGTTCCATATGAAAAGAATGATCTTGCTTCCTGTAAGATGAGATCCAATGTGAAGAAAATCCCGTCAATCTCAGACAACTCAGAGGATCATGAATTAAATACAGTGGTGTTGTTTTAAACCACTAAGTTTCAAGGTGTTTTGTTATGCAGCAAGAGCTAATAGATATTGGTTGGATTTGTACAGATAGACGGAATATGAGAGACTAAGGAGTCACATTTCTATCTTCCGATAAAATAGCATTAATGGAATAACATTTGCTAAGATAATGCAAAGAGTTCTATGTGCTATAGCAGCTTTATCCCCTCCTCCAGTTTATAAATTTAACTAACACACAAAGAGCTACACAAGTCCAGAAGGTACAGAGATCTGTATCATCTGTTAATCAAGGCCTTCCAGTTAGGATTATGTGTGAGATCACGCATTTGGTAGAAAGCTGAGGCACCAAACCAACTTTTATAATCACACTCACCAGATAGTCTAGAGACAGAAAGTGTACTAAATGAAACAATACAGAGAAATTTTATTCATTCATCAAATATTTTACTAGGTGCTATATCTAGGCAAAGAGAAACAATATGTGATACTACTAGGGTATTGTAATTATAGCTTAAAACATTGCTTTCCAAGGCATTTGCTGTAATCTGAAGCTCTAACTAAAAGGCTGAATAACTAGGAAATAACTCAAGAAAATAGACCTAAGTATTATCTTGGCAGTAATTTCACAGTAAATTTTGTCTAATAAAAATTTCGCATGGATTATTTTCTAATTGACTCTCAAGCACCATGACTCTTTGGAAGATACATGTTGAAGAGTAAATGTTATACCTTGCTAATTTTAAACACGTGTACAATATAATGTCTAAAACAAAGCAAAGACTTTCATCTGTTTTTTTTGTAGTTTGCTATCCTTTCCTGCTTTTTAAGTTGAAATAGCATTACAGTTATTCATAAACTTTCTTTTGTTCCCTCTAATATAGATTTCTTACATTTTTGCTATGTAAAGTGCTTAAAAGACATAGGCAAAAAATAATTAAAATAGTGTTAATTTTTTTTGCATTTAGAATCTGATTCATTTAAATCACTTTTTAAAATAGACTTTATTTTCAGAACAGGTTTAGATTTGCAGAAAAATTGTGAAAACAATGTAGAGAATTCTCATATATCCTCACACCTACCTTCTCCTATTATGTTATTATGGTAAAAATTATTATAATTAATAAACCAATATTGATATGTTATATCATCTAAAGTCCATGCTTTATACAGATTTCCTTAATGTTTCATTAGTGTTCTTTATCTGTTCTAAGTTCCTAACCAGAATAATATTGCATTTTGTCCTCATGTCTCCTTAGGTTCCTCTTGGTCATGAAAGTTTCTCAGTGTTTTGTTTGTTTGTTTTTGATGACCTGAGAAGTTTTTAGGAGTAAAGGTAGGGTATTTTGTAGAATGCCCTTCCATTGGTACAGGCCTGATGTTTTTGTCATGACTGGATTGAGATCACAGGTTACTGGGGAGTCTCATAGAGGTAAAGTGCCATTTCATACCAAGGTTACCCACATAACTTGTCATAATTGATGATAAACTTGATCATCTGCCTGAGGTGATATTTGTCAGATTTCTCCATGGTAAAGTTATTCTTATTTTCATCTTCTCTCTATTTTTGGAAGGAAGTTACTGTGTGTATCCCATACATAAGGGGTGGGGAATTATGCTCCACCTTCTTGAGGGTGAAGTAGCCACACAAATTATTTGAAATTTTTCTCAATGAAATATTTGTCTACTTTCCTCTGTTTATGTATTTAATAATTTATTTATATCAGTACAGATTCATGTATATTTACTTTATACTTTGGGTTAAAATACTAATTTATTCATCCGTCACATTGTTCAGCTTTAGCTATTGAGAGTTCCTTCAGTTGGTATCTGTGTCCCTTTGACATTTTAACTTGACACATTCTCTCTCTCATTCCTTCTTTTCTCTTTCCATTTCTTTTATTCATTATGATCTGAAAATAGGAAAGCATATGTGATCTCAAATTTTGCTGTTTGAAGATGAATTAAGTCTCTTTGGAGCCTAGATAGAGGTTCCAATGCATCTGGGGACAGATAAGGAAACTGTTCTCAGTTTTCTCGTATCTAAGTTGAGGGGACTGGTTTCAATATCATTAATAATCCTACCAGATTTAAAAGTGCCATATGATTTTTGGTCACTTCTGGGCTGTTGGTAACAAATATCACAAAAAGTGTGAATCAATTTGTTTTGTTTTGCTTTTCATTCCATTCTGGAACTTCGACTTGGCTTTCAGAATGCCTCATTGTTAGAACTGGAGAAGAGTTTCAGGCCATTCAAATTTCTGTTGTTTTATGATCTACTGAAGGCCATTTCATAAAGTGCTCAGGATAGCAGGGCTGGCCAATAGGTTTAAGCTGTAAAAGAGATGGTATCTCACATCATGACCGTGTATGAGACAGCTGTGGGTATGCATGTATGTGCAAGTGTGTGTGTATGTGTGTGTGTGTGTGTGTGTAAGGAGTGATCTTTAAGTAGATTTGGGAGCATACATTTATAAAAGAAGAAAATGTAAAACCAACTAATTGAAACTCTTCTCTCCAGGAGGGAATTGCATACCACAGCAAGTAGACAGGAATCTTTTGCATCTTTGTGAGGCTGTAACATGATTAAATCATGGAGTGTCTGGCCTTTGCTTCCCTTTGGCTTGGCTTGGCACCCTCACCTTTTTTCCTTCTCCTGTAATCCAGGGATGTTTCTTTCTTGCCGAGCTAGAAGTTTGGATTTTTGTGATGAAGAGTCTAGAGGACATGGAAGACAGGGGAAAGAGGAAGAGGTTGGCTAGAGTCTGTCAAGGGATTTTCCAGGGAGATTGGGTAAGAGAAGCACAGCAGAAAGGATGTGAGAGAAGTGGCTGGAATAAAAGGGGGGTGCTAAGAAATATGATCCTGGCTCATGTACCCCCTTCCCATAATTTGAGAAATCTAATTACTTTGAAACTCCTTTTTGCTGTTGGAGTGTGCTTTGAGTGGTGATATGTTTTGGCTCTGTGTTCCCACTCAAATCTCATCTTGTAGCTCCCATAATTGCAACGAGCTGTGGGAGAGGCCTGGTGGGAGATAACTGAATCATAGGGGTGGGTCTTTCGTGCTGTTCTCGTGACAGTGAATAAGTCTGACAACATCTGATGGCCTTAAAAACAGGAGTTGTTCCCTGCACAAGCTCTCTCTTTACCTGATGCCATCCACATAAGATGTGTCTTGCTCCTCCTTTCCTTCTGCCTTGATTGTGAGGCTTCTCCAGCCACTCGGAACTGTGAGTTCTCCATTAAACCTCTTTCCTTTGTAACTTGCACAGACTTGGGTTTGTCTTTATCAGCAGTATGAAAATGGATAATACAAATGGCAATGCTGCTTGGTAACCAAACCACATAATTAGTGGCTCTGTAAGTGTCACAAAAGTTTCAGCTCTTTGCAAGAAAAGTCAATGGGCTTACTGGAGGAAGTCTTGAGAAGTACTTCAGAATTGATCCTTTTGTTCTTGGAAGTCAGCATTAAGGCATCATTAATATGATGCTACAAAGACTGGAATTATACTGCAGGGTGCAGATTGGAAATCCCGTGAGGAGCAGTCTTTACCCGTTCTGATCACTGATATATTGAAGGTGTGACATACATCTTTTTGGAATGAATGACTATTGAGTAAATAGGAGAATCTGTGTGTTCAGGATCTGTTGTAGGTCACGGATTCATACTGATTGAGGACAGTTTCTCTAGGGAATGGTTCTCTGACCAGTTCTGGGGAAATATACCCTAAATTTGTTGAGAGAGAAAAGCAGTGAAATATGTGAAAAATTTACAGTTGAGAAAAATAAGTGAAATTAAATGAGAAAATAGGGGTGTTGGTGATACAGATGGATTATTTGCAATTTATCTATAACGTGTGACATTCTGAATTGGATGTAAGAGAAGGAGAAGAAACTGCATGTATTTGGAGTCGTCAATCTCATCTGTAAAAATGAAATAATACTGTCTAACCTGCAACACGAGGACTAGGAGAAATAGTTGTCAATGTAAATAATTTATGGGGCTGGGCACCATAAAATGTAAAGATATTTTATTCTAATTGTTACCATTACCCAGTCTTATTTTTCAATTTGTCTTATACAAACCAACTAAAAGTCACATCTTCTTTCTTTCCAAAACAAAAATCTTATGTGAGTTAATGTATATAACAGATAAAAACTGAGGGGTGTGGAACTTGGGCTGCCCCTAAGCACGTACTCAGAACCCTCCAAATGCCACTGAATACAGCATGGAAACTGCCCAACTGGCCTACAGCTCTGATTTCCAGAGACGGGAACTGAGGGTCAGAGGCAGTTCATGATTCACTGAAAAGCCCCGTTCTCTTCTGGTGTGTGTCTCAAGTCAGTGAAATTGGTTTCTGTCCTAGCAGGGTAAAAAACATTGTTACGTGATTACGATTTCTCTGCTTTCAAAAAAAATCCTTAGTCTTTTCTTTTTCCTTTTACTTAACTTGGCTGTTTCTCTTCTAACCCTGCCCTGCTTCCTTTAGTAATTAGTTTTGGAAAGAAATAACTCACGTAGTAAAAATGGTCTGGAAACTAACATTAAAATTTTTTTCTAGCCCGCATGGATTTGTATGATTCATAGTTGCTTCAAACCCATAGAAATGTGCTTGCATAAATTAATAACAACTTTTCATAAACAGACTTCATTGTCCATTGCTAAATATACTTCAGTTAGGCTTTAATTGAAAGGAAAGATATGACAGGAATCCATCTCCATGGCAAAAATGCTTTTAAAAGTAGTTTATGCTTCTGCAATGATCTGTGACAGCTTTTGAAGACGTTTGGAGGTTTGTTTTTCACAACTACCTAGGCAGACGAGAGGGAAGAAATGGAAAGGACACAAAGCTATATATGTGGATTTTGAATGATCAGCTTAGTTGGCTGCAGCTTGTTGAGTATTTGCTCAATTACATGCAGAGGTGAAACTAATGGTGCTTGTGATTATGAAACTGAAACTGGTTAGGAAGGTAAATTACCTCTCTCCATGTGTAAGTTACCAACCTTGTGGATTAGTTTCTACCTGAATAGAAGACCACAAGAAAGGTCTTGATAAGAATAATAAAGATTTATAGTTACTTAGAATTAATCTTGAGTTAAAACAAGGTTTGTCGGCTCATCTCACAAGTCAAACTGAGACGAAGAATCAACTATGTTTCTATTAAAAAAAAAAATATTGCTCTAGGCCAGCTGTGGTGGCCCCTGTCTGTAATCCCAGCATGTTGGGAAGCCAAGGCTGGTGAATCACTTGAGGTTAGGAGTTCGAGACCAGTCTGGCCAATATGGTGACAGAGCGAGACTCTATCTCTCTCTCTGTGTGTGTATAAATGGTAGGTTTTGTTAGAAACTGTCTCAGCACTGGCTTGCTCAATTATACCATGATAGAGACCTTAATAAGCCATACTCTATGGTGTTCTTTGCTGCTCCAGTGACAGAGTAAAGAAGGGCAGTCAGTATGTCTATACAATCAGGCCACCATTAGAGCAGGTTAAGGGCTCAGTCAATACAAAGGAGGCTTCTCTTATACCAAGTAAGCACTGAAGCAAAGTAACTGAGGTCCATGCTTCCATGTTCGAACGTAAATAGAAACTAAGTAAATTTAGGATGTTTCTCTTTATTTCTATTTTTTTTCTGATTTGAGAGGGTATTATTGCTTATTGTTAAAAATTTCAAGATACATAGAAAAGTATAAGACAGGAAAAATTGTTCAATGCCATAGGACAGCTATAATGTCAGACAGACTTTGACATTCTATTTATGAGATTTCGACATTCTACATGCCTACTTGTTCTACATGGGATTACCTAAATACATTTCATAACTTGGACAGAGTTCTTGTGAACACTAATTAATAGTAAAGCTGGGCCAAAAAAAGTTATTCTCATCAAAAGTACATTCATTTTTTTTCTCTGGCCATGTGCTTAATCTCCCTATTCTGGTGTGTGGGAGGGAGGGCAATCCATCTGTAGTTAAACAATGAAATAGCTGTTACTCCCAATTACTTAAGCTGGGAGCTAATTAATCCAACTACAGATGACATTGGGAATGTTTCCAAGTAACTAGAGAGCATCTCAGGACCCACAGACTCAGGAACATGGTAAGACACTTATATTCCTAGGAAATTTTATTTTTAGAGGCTTCGTTCCTCACCATATCAGATATAATAAAATATAACCACACTCTACATACTATGTATTATTTTGGCTGTAAAATTTAAGAAAGAATTTTTATAAAGTTGAGAGTTGTTATGAGTTGATGCTCTTATGGTATAAACTTCATTATATTATTGTTCTGATAGCTGAGCTGCAGAAGACCAGTTGGCATGAATGTTAGTTTCCTATAGCTGCTGTAACAAACTGGATGCCTTAATATAATCAAAATTTATTATCTCGGAATTCTGGAGGCCAGAAATCCAAAATCAATTTTGGATGGGAAGGTGGCCAAATAGGAAGAGCTCCAGTCTGTAGCTCCCAGTGGGATCAGTGAGATCAATGCAGAAGGCAGGTGCTTCATGCATTTTCAACTGAGGTACTTGGTTCATCTCATTGGTACTAGTTAGACGGTGGGTGCAGCCCATGGAGGGTGAGCAAAAGCAGGGTGGACTGTCACCTCACCTTGGAAGTGCAAGGGGTCAGAGAACTCCCTCACCTAGCCAAGGGATGCCTTGAGGGACTGAACTGTGAGAAATGGTGCACTCCAGCCCAGATACTGTGTTTTTCCCATGGTCTTCACAACCCATAGACCAGGAGATTCCCTAGGGTGCCTATGCCACCAGGGCTCTGGGTTTCAAGCACAAAACTGGGCGGCCATTTGGGCAGAC
Organism: Cacajao melanocephalus; assembly: GCA_963573385.1. Lineage (NCBI taxonomy): Eukaryota > Metazoa > Chordata > Mammalia > Primates > Pitheciidae > Cacajao > Cacajao melanocephalus. The sequence goes on along the minus strand of CAUYLG010013218.1, from coordinate 23,562 downwards.
ACCAAGTTAGCTTGCAGGAGTTTTTTTCTTTGTTCTTTCCCACACCTTAGTGATTCCTGGGATACCCGTGTGACAGAACTGTTCATTCCCCTGGAAAGGGGGCTGAAGCCAGGGAGCCAAGTGGTCTGGCTCAGTGGATTCCACCCCCACAGAGCCCCGCAAGCTAACATCCACTGGCTTGAAATTCTTGCTGACAGCACAGCAGTCCGAAGTCGACCTAGGAAGTTCCAGCTGGTGGGGGAGGGGTATCTGCCATTACGGAGGCTTGAGTAGGCAATTTTTCCCTCACAGGGTAAACAAAGCCGCCTTGACTGATTGGAGCCCACTGCAGCTCCACAAAGCCTCTGTCTAGATTTCTCCTCTCTAGGCAGGGTATCTCTGAAAGAAAGGCAGCAGCCTCAGTCAGGGGCTTATAGATAGAGAACTCTCATTTGCCTGGGACAGAGCACCTGGGGGAAGGGGCGGCTGTGGGTGCAGCTTCAGCAGACTTAAACATTCCTGCCTGCTGGCTCTGAAGAGAGAGTGGATCTCCCAGCACAGCACTTGAGCTCTGCTAAGTAACAGACTGCCTCCTCAAGTGGGTCCCTACACCCTGTGCCTCCTGACTGGGAGACACCTCCCAGCAGGAGTCAACAGGCACCTCATACAGGAGAGCTCCAACTAGCATCTGGCAGGTGCCCCTCTGGGATAAAGCTTCCAGAGGAAGGAACGCGTAGCAATCTTTGCTATTCTGCAGCCTCCACTGGTGATATCCAGGCAAACAGGGTCTGGAGTGGACCTCCAGCAAACTCCAGCAAACTCCAGACCTGCAGCAGAGGGGCCTGACTGTTAGAAGGAAAACTAATAAACAGAAATGAACAGGATTGACGTCAACAAAAAGGACGTCCACACAAAAACCCCATTTGAAGGTCACCAACATCAAAGACCAAAGGTAGATAAATCCACATTGAGGGAAAACCAATGCAAAAAGCCTAAAAATTTCAGACACCAGAATGCCTCTTCTCTAAAGGATCACAAAGTCCTTGCCAGCAAGGAAGAAACAACTGGATGAAGAATAAGTTTGATGAACTGACAGAAGTAGGCTTCAGAAGGTGGATAACAAACTCCTGCAAGCTAAAGGAGCACGTTCTAACCCAATGCAAAGAAGCTAAGAACCTTGAAAAAAGGTTAGAGGAATTGCTGACTAGAAAAACCAGTTGAGAGAAGAACATAAATGACCTGATGGAGCTGAAAAACACAGCACAAGAACTTGGTGAAGTATACACAAGTATGAATAGCCAAATCAATCAAGTGGAAGAAAAGATATCAGTAATTGAAGATCAATGTAATAAAATAAAGCACAAAGATGAGACTAGAGAAAAACAAATGAAAAAGAACAAACAAAGCCTCCAAGAAATATGGGACTATGTGAAAAGACCAAACCTACATTTGATTGGTGTACCTGAAAGTGACAGGGAGAATGGAACCAAGTTGGAAAACACTCTTCAGGATGTTATCCAGGAGAACTTTCTCAATCTAGAAAGACAGGCCAACATTCAAATTCAGGAAATACAGGGGACATCCTAAGATATTCCTTGAGGAGAGCAACCCCAAGATACATAATCATCAGATTCACCAAGGTTGAAATGAAAAAATGAATGTTAAGGGCAAGACAGAGAGAAAGGTTGGGTTATCCACGAAAGAAAGCTCATCAGACTAATAGTGAATCTCTCTGCAGAAACCCTACAAGCCAGAAGAGAGTGGGGGCCAATATTCAACATTCTTAAAGAAAAGAATTTTCAACCCAGAATTTCACATCCAGCCAAACTAAACTTCATAAGAGAAGGAGAAATAAAATCCTCTGCAGACAAGCAAATGCTGAGAGATTTTGTCACCATCAGGCCTGTCTTACAAGAGCTCCTGAAGGAAGCACTAAATATGGAAAGAAAAAACCAGTATCAGCCACTGCAGAAACATACCAAATTGTAAAGGCCATCAACATTATAAGGAAACTACATCAACTAATGGGCAAAATAACCAGCTAGCATCATAATGACAGGATCAAATTCACACATAGCAATATTAACCTTAAATGTAAATGTGCTAAATTCCTCAGTTAAAAGACACAGGCTGGCAAATTGGATAAAGAGTCAAGACCCATTGATGTGATGTATTCAGAAGACCCATGTCATGTGCAAAGACACACAAAATCTCCAAATAAATGGATGGAGGAACATTTACCAAGCAAAGGGAAGCAAAAAATACTAGGGGTGGCAATCCTGGTCTATGATAAAACAGATTTTAAACCAACAAAGATGAAAAAAGACAAAGAACGACATACATAATGATAAAGGAATCAATGCAATATGAATAGCTATCTTAAATATATATGCACCCAATACGGGAGCACCTAGATTCATAAAACTTGATCTTAGAGACCTACAAAGAGAGTTATACTCCAACATAATAAATAGTGGCAGATTTTAACACCCCACTGTCAACATTAGATCAATGAGACAGAAAATTAACAAGGATATTTGGGACCTAAACTCAGCTTGGGACCAAAGGGATCTAACAGACATTTACTGAACTCTCCTACTAAAATATACAGAAATGTGTTAAGTTCTTTGAATCCAAGAAGAAAAACAACAACATACCAGAATCTCTGGGACACAGCTAAAGTAGTGTCTAGAGGGAAATTTATAACACTAAATGCCCACAGGAGAAAGTAGGAAATATCTAAAATCAACACCCTACCATTACAATTAAAAGAACTAGAGAAACGAGAACAAACAAATTCAAAAACTAGCAGAAAAAAAGAACTAAGATCAGAGCAGAACTGAATGAGACAGACACACAAAAAAACCCTTCAAAAATTAAATGAAACTTTTTTTTCAAAAGATGAACAAAATACATAGACCGCTAACCAGACGAACAAAGAAGAAAAAAGAATCAAATACACACAATAAAAAATGTTAAAGGGGATATCACCACTAATCCCAGAGAAATGCAAACTACCATCAGAGAATACTATAAACATCTTTATGCAAATAAACAAGTCAATTTAGAAGAAATGGATACATTCCTGGACACTTACACACTCCCAAGACTAAACCAGAAAGAAGACAGATCCCTGAATAGACCAAAAGCAAGGTCTGAAATTGCGGCAGCAATTAATAGCCTACCAACCAAAAAAAGCCCAAGACCAGACAGATTCACAGCCCAATTCTACGAGAGGTACAAATAGGAGCTGATATCATTCCTTCTGAAACTATTCCAAACAATACAAAAAGTAGGACAGCTCCATAACTCATTTTATGAGGCCACCATCATCCTGCTACCAAAACCTAGCAGAGATAGAACAGAAAATTAAAATTTCAGGCTAATATCTCAGATGAACATCTATGCAAAAGTCCTCAATAAAATGCTGGTGAATCAAATCCAGCAGCACATCAAAAAACGTACCCACCATGATAAAGCTGGATTCCTTCCTGGGATACAAGGCTGGTTCAACACATGCAAATCAATAAAAATAATTTATCACATAAACAGAACCAAAGACAAAAACCACGTGATTATCTCAATAGATGCAGAAAAGGTCTTCAATAAAATTCAACATCCTTCATGCTAAAAACATGTAATTAACTAGGTAATAATGGAGTATATCTCAAACTAATAAGAGCTATTTATGACAATCACATAGCCAATATCATACTGAATGGGCAATAATTGGAACCACTGCCTTTGAAAACAAGCACAAGACAAATTTGCCATCTCTCACCACTCTTATTCAACATAGTATTGGAAGTTCTGATCAGGGAAATCAGGCAAGACAAAGAAATAAAGCATATTCAAATAGAAGAGAGAAAGTCAAATTATCTCTGTTTCCAGATAACATTAAGTGTATATTTAGAAGACCCTATTGTCTCAGCCCAAAATCTGCTTAAGCTGATAAGAAACTTCAGCAAAATCAGGATACAAAAATCAATGTGCAAAAATCACAAGCATTCCTATACGCCAATAATAGAGAGCCAAGTTATGAGTGAACACTTATTCACAATTGCTACAAGGAGAGTAAAATACCTAGGAATACAACTAACGAGGGATGGGAAAGACCTCTTCAAGGAGAAGTACAAATCATTGCTCAAGAAAATAAGAGAGGATACAAACAAATGAAAAAACATTCCATACTCATAGATAGAATCAAAATCATGTAATGGCCATGCTCCCCAAAGTAATTTCTAGATTAAATGCTATCCCCATCAAGCTACTATTGACTTTCTTCACAGAATTAAAAAAAAAAACTACTTAAAATTTCATATAAAACCAAAAAAAAAAAAAGAGCCCATATAGCCAGGACAATCCTAAGCAAAGTGAACAAAGCTGGAGGCATCATGCTACATAACTTAACACTATAATACAAGGCTATAGTAACCAAAACAACATGGTACTGGTAACCAAACAGATATATAGACCAATGGAACAGAACAGAAGCCTCAGAAATAACACAGCCATCTGATCTTCAACAAACCTGAAAAACAAAACAAATAATGAAGAAAGATTGCCTATTTAATAAATGGTGTTAGCAAAACTGGCTAGCCACATGCAGAAAACTGGAACTGGGCCCTTCTATAAACCTTACACACAAAAATTAATTCAAGATGGATTAAAGTGTTAAATATAAGAACAAGAACCATAAAAAAGAAATACCTACCTAATACTTTTCAAGACGTAAACATGGGCAAAAACTTCATAACTAAAACACCAAAAACAATAGCAACAAAGCCAATATTGGCAAATGAGATCTCATTAAACTAAAGAGCATCTGCTCAGCAAAAGAAGCTATCATCAGAGGGAACAGCCAACCTAAGAGAATGGAAGAAAATTTTTTCAATCTATCCATCTGATAAAGGACTAATATCCAGAATCTACAAGCAACTTAAACAAATGTACAAGAAAAAAAGAAACACACCATCATAAAGTGGGTGAAGGATATAAAAAGACATTTTTCAAAAAAAGACACATATGCAGCCAACAAATATATGAAGAAAAGCTCATTTTCACTGATCATTAGAGAAATGCAAATCAAAACCACAATGAGATGCTATCTCATGCTCGTTAGAATAGCAACTATTAAAAGTCAGGAAACAAAAGATGTTAGAGTGGATGTGGGAAATAGGAACACTTTTACACTTTTGGGGGAAGTATAGATTAGTTCAACAATTGTGGAAAACAGTGTGGTGATTCCTCGAGGATCTAGAATCAGAAATACCGTTTGACTCAGTAATCCCATTACTATGTATATTCCCAAAGGATTATAAATCATTCCAATATAAAGACATGTGGATGTTGACTGCATTACTATTTACAATAGCAAAGACATGGATCAACCCAAATACTCATCAGTGATAGCCTGGATAAAGAAAACACCTGACATATACACCATGGAATACTATGCAGCCATAAAAATGGATGTCCTTTGCAGGGCCATGGATGTAGCTGGAAACCATCATTCTCGGCAAACAAACACAAAAACAGAAAACCAAATACCACATGTTTGCATTAGGACAAACACTGAATGCATGCATGGCTTAAAACCTAGATGATGAGTTGATAAGTGCAGCAAATGACCGTGGCACGTGTATAGCTGTGTAACAAACCGGCATATTCTGCACATGTATCAGGGAACTTAAAGTATAATACAAAATAAATAAAGAAATCAATAAATAATTTGGCAATTGCAAATTTATAGCATTACAAAGAAATGTTGATATTGATGATATCATTATTTCTTACCGATATTAATCAAATGTGCATTATCATCATTAAAGAATCACTATAAATTTAACCAGCCTACAGACTTGCTGGAAAAAAAATAAAAGATCCCCCATGTGAGTTTCATAAACTGAAACAGATTTCATAAGGGATGAATGTAGTTACTCATAGATAAGCAGAAAGATTTAAAAGTTTCCTAAGATAAACAGTAGACACCATAAAATGACTTCTAAAATTTTAATGGATAAAAAAATGCTGATGAAAAGGTAAAAACTGTAACTTCATTGAAGATACACAGATATTTTGGGAGTGAAGAAGGGATACATAGCACACCTTCTTTGCAAAGACTGCATAAAATTTATAACTCGATTGGGTATTTTAAATTATTCTCTATAGGGCAGTTATTGTTTCTCAGGTCGTAATTAGAGCGAGTTTCACACCATTCAGGCCTATCAGAATTTAAAGTGTTCAGAATCAAAACTGTAATAGATTTCTCCCCAAAGTATGGATTCCTCAACATGAAATTAGTTTAATTTTAAGATACATATTTAATTAAGGTGAGCCCTGATCACGGGTATTTTGGTATTTAGGCCTTATAATGAATAAAATCACATATCCTGGGTGTTTATGGCCTTGACTTTCAAAGACTTAGAGTATATTTGAAAACAGGAAGCTTTGTAGATGCATTAAAACAAAAAATAGGGCAACTGAGACAGAAGCAACCTTCCCTGTGCTTTACTTGCAGCCACAGTGAAGGTTTGGATCCACTGAGATGTCTGCTGTCAGAAGGTTTCTGAGAACAAGAAGCAGTTATGACATCCACTTTCAACTCATATTCATTCCGGAGCATTCAGAAAGCCAAAGCAACAGAGTCTGATCCTTGCCCAAATTACTGGGCTTTTACAAAAATCCTTCTATGCTGTTCAATAAGAAAATCTAGAATAGCTATTCCCAAAACTGTGCAAGCTACAAAAATCTCTGGTTTCCCTTTTCTTTTGTTTCTAGTGGAGACAACATTTTAGGATACATAGTTGGCTTATTCCATTCAGCCTACTGTAACAAAATATCTTAGCCTTGGGGGGTTACAAACCATGGTCATTCATTGCTTACAGTTCTGGAGGCTGGAAGTCCAAGATCAAGGCATGGCAAATTTAATATATAGTGAGGGCCCACTTCCTAGAGAGCTGTCTTCTTGTAACTTTGCAAAGGGGGAAAGGGGTAAGGAAATCTCCCTATGATATCTCTTAAAATGTCATTAATTTTGTTCATGTAGTATCCACCTTGAAGACTTCCTCAGCTCCCAAAGGCCCCAACTCCTAACACCATCACTTTGGAGTTAAGATGTCAACATGTGGATTCTGGAAGGGCACAGGCATTCAGACCATGTAAGTATCCTGGGAGAATCACTATGTTCAGTAAGGGCACAAGAAGAAGGAATTCCCACCCACAAGTAGCTTACATTCTCATGAAGGTATCTATCACTATCTGTGACGCTTTTTTTCTTCTTATACATCTTCTGCATATCTAAAGCTAGTGCAAAGCTTGTTAATGTTTGATTTTCTGTGTCAAATTAAGTATTTTCCAAATGCAATTTCTAAATCTAAATCAAATAATTTCCAGATTCTCTGGGCTTTGTGTTCATCTCTCTCACCACACTCAAAGTCATGCATCCTCAAGTTCATGGAGGCATACAACATGGTGTATGCCACCATGACTGTAGTACCATGACTATCTTGTTTTCAAGAATACAGTCAGATATCTTATGGCACTCCTAAAAATCTGATTCTTCATTCCCTAAATTGCTTCCATGCTTTTCTTTCATATTTAGATAACTAGATCATTACTTTTTTAGTAATTCAACCTACACTCAAAGCCATTTTTGGTGGTTGGTTCTTACACCATAAATCCACATCCAGGAATAAGTCCTCAGATCTACAGATGACCTCAACATAGGACAAGAGGCTCAATGTCATTCAATATTGATGAAATGCAAATTTAATCACAATAGGATTAATATAAATACAAACAAACAATGATACCAAGTACTAAGCAAAGATGTTGAGCAACTAGAACTCTAATGCAATGCTGGAGAATATCTGTGCAACCCAACTGCAAATAATGTTAAATCACATTGAAAAGTAGAAGATACAGAAGCCCATGGTGTAGGTAAACAAAAAAACACACACACACACACACACACACATCCATCCTCTATATAATTTCTTAAATATTTGCATCAGAAAATATGTATAGAAATATCGACTCCAGCCCCAATATTTTTTTCTTAAACTTTAAGTTCTAGGGTACATGTGCAGGATGTGCAGGTTTATTATGTAGGTAAAAATGTACCATGGTTGTTTGCTGCACAAGTCAACCCACCACCTGGGTATTAAGCCCACCATCGATTAGCTATTATTCCTGATGTTCTCCCTCCCTCCACATCCCCAAACAGGCCCCAATGTGTGTTATTCCCCAGCCCCATATATCCATTTGTTATCATCATTCAGATCCCACTTACAAGTGAGCGCACATAGTGTCTGTTTTTCTGTTCCTGCATTAGTTTGCTGAGGATAAGAGAGCTCCAATTATAATTTTAAAAAATATTGCCACAATCCAGATATCCATTGATACAACAATGAATAAATTAATGTTGTCATATTAAAACAAAATGCTTTACAAAACACCCAAAAATGAATAAATGGACCAAAATGGGAAAATCTCAAACATAAAAGCCAAATCACAGGACACTATAAGGAGTGTGATTTTTATTTACATACTTGTAAAACTAAACAATATATTCCTCAGAGCTTGTCCTGAAATATAAAATAGTTAGGGCATTATGAAAACCAGATCTTGGGGAAGTAGATTCTCTGAGAGGTACGAGAGACGGAAGCAACTCACAGTAATATATAAAAACAGTGGGAATGTTCTGTTTCCTTGTCTGTCAGTGGGTACAATATTACATATCTAATTTTTTTTTACTCTTTAAAAACAAATTTCCATATGTATGTTTTGATATATTTTATGACTATGATTATTTTAAAATGAAAATTTAATCAAAAGCTGCTCATCTATATGGGGTTTACTTGTGACTTTATTTTCTCATGCACTACCAAAATATCTTGGATTTAAGAATTGAAGGAAAAATGTATTTCTCCATGATTATGTAATGAACCCAAGGCAACAGACTATCCACCCACATATCATGCAGTAAAGCCCCAGGATCCTGCCAGCCATGGCAAGCAGTCAGGGAACCTGAACCTGCTATAGCCCTGGTCACTTACACAATAAAGATGCACATGTATTACTATATCCTGGTTTAAATATATTGGGTTTTTTTTATAATTTTATTTTACTGTTTGTAGAAATAGAGTCTCACTTTGTTGCCCAAGATGGCAACTTGAACTCCTGACCTCAAGCAATCCTCTCACCTCAGCCTCCCCAAATGCTGGGATTTACAGGTGTGAGTCAATGCACCCGGCCTTAAATATTAATATTAATATATCTTCATAACTATTTCAATAAACTTGATTTTCTTTTACATGTCTTTACCTTATTATATGATTTAAAAGTATCATTTTTAGAAAACTATCAATTTTCCACCAAATGCCAGCTGAGTCTGTCATATACTCTCACAGATGCAGCGTAGACAACTGAGCATCCTTGGCTAATTGCCAGTCTGTGGTCATCACCTGCATGCCTACCTATCATGATCTATTAGAAATAGCAAAGATTATAGAACAGATATACTGCTTGTGGATAAGGAGCATGTACATGAAGAATGAAGTGCCACCTCCTCAGCTATCTCATATGAGTCATATCTGGCTATTCTTCTCTTCCCTCAGAAGAACTGCCTGGAGCATAACTACTTAAGAATAAATGGACTGCGCACTAAGGCTCATCCATATAATCCTAGCACTTTGGGAGGCTGACGCAGAAGGATTACTTGAGCACAGGAGTTCACGGTCAGCCTATGCAACATAGCAAAACTTTGTTTCTAAAAGGAATTTAAAAATTACCTGGACATATTGGTACCTGTCTGTAGTCCTAACTACGCAGGAAGCTGAAGTGGGAGGATGGGTTGAGCTCAAGACAAGGAGGTTGCAATGAGCCATGATCATGGACCACACTTGGGGCTGGGTGACAGAATGAAACTCTGTCTAAATAAATAAATAGCACGTATCTCCACCAGGAGGTCTTGCACCTAGCTGTTATCACGCCCTCCCAGGTAAGACATTTCTCCCTGGTAACCTTTGGTGGAACCTGAGACCACCTCAGCTTCCCTAGAGGCCACTGCTGTGCACATAAGTAATGAAGAAAAAACTCTTGTGATTCTCTCATCTAGAATATTAAACATATATGCCACATGCTGCTTGCATGGTGGGGGGAATCTTCCCTAAGATCAGAAAACCTTCAACTTAGGGAGCAATCCCAGCAACTGCATGCACAGTCCTTCTCTGCCTGAAACAAAGTACCTTAAATATTAAGCCTAAGAAGTGAAAATAAAGTCAAAGACAAACATCCACTTCCATTCACAAACACATAGAAAACCACAGTTAATTTTCATCTGAAATCACAAATTAACGGAGGAAGAGGACATAGGTGAGGAAATAAAGTTTAATTAATTTGGTCACTGCATATTGTACACCAGGAAAAATATTTACCCTTTAAGCCTCATGGAGAAGAATTCAGGAATGAACAGAATCAAAAGACGCATTTAAAACTCTGCTTCTTCTCCATCTCCATCTCATTCACTCCCTACATCCCAAGTCCAATAAAAAATATGATGAAAGGCTCAAGGTTATAGAAGCTCCAAAATTATTTCACAAGTGGCAAAATCCTCCCCTTTCCTGTAACCCAACAAAAGTAGGACTATCATTTGCCTCTCTTGAATTATGGCCCTTTGAAAACTCAAACCTTCCCACTGGGAAGATATGCTTCTCCCTATTACTTCTTTCTGTACAGATAAAGTTTTGAAAGGTGGATCTTTCTTTCACCATGGTAATCAGATGTCACATATTTTCTGCAATTAATGCTTTCCTTGGCTATTTCCAGACCTCCTATTAAGAGCTATTCTGATACTCTTCCTAACCCAATTAAACCAAGTTAAATCCTTTGTCATGATTGTTCTATTTCCCCAATGTTTAATTATCTCCTCACAAGCCTATGTTCCTGTATGTTCTCTTCAACTGGCACACGCCAGACTGTGTGACAGAGGATATGACTGTACACATCTATAACATCTTCAGGCTCAATTATAATCTGGGATAAAATCCTTCCATTGAAATCTATCACCAAGACGAGTCCTATGTTAAGACTAAATTCTATCTGCAACTTCAAATACTGAAGCATCATAGACTGATTCAGTCAAAAAGAACAGAAAATCAAACATCACATGTTCTCACTCATAGGTGGGTGTGGAACAATGAGAACACATGGACACAAGCATCACAAACTCATATCTGTTGGGGGGTAGTAGGGGGCGGACAGCAGGGAGTAGGGAGTTGGGGAGCGATTACATGGGGAGAAATGCCAGATACAGGTGACAGGGATAGAGGCAGCAAACCAGATTGCCATGTATGTACCTATGCAACAATCCTGCATGTTCTGCACATGTACCCAAGAACCTAAAGTGCAATAAAACATATATATATTTATAATATATAAATAAAATATTTTCCATTAAAAAAAAGATTTTTAAACAAAACCATAAAAGAATGTGCATCTATTATGTTTATGTTCTCTGAATTAGTTGGATCACTAGAAAACCATACTGAGTTTATGGGAGAACACATAGTGATTCTCAAATAACTAGTTTTAATATGTATTAACGTCTACATGTTGCTCACTACAGCACTGAACTCCTAGGCTCTAGCAATCCTCCTGCTGGTTTCAGCCCAAAAGGAAGCTGCCAATATAGGCATGTGCCATCATGTCTAGGTAATTTGTTATTTTTTGAAAAGATGGATCTTCCCATGTTGCAGGCTGGTCTAGAACTCTGGCCTCAAGCAATCCTCCTGTGTCAGCCTCCCAAAGTGCTGGGATTAAAAGTGGCAGAATCACAGCCACTGCAGCATCAAACTTTCAGGCTCAAATGACTCTCCTGCCTCAGCTACTCAAGTGGATGAAGAGTTTTTAGTAACACACTAAAGAACATTAAAGAATAACTAGCTTTAAGAACACTCTTAACAGTAAAGTAATAAAGCCAAAAGCCATAAAAGATAAAGAAAAGTCAGAAGAAGTGGTACTTCATATAGTCTTTCAGGAAGACTGTCCTCTCTCAGAGGGTCCCTGCTTGTGGAAATATGCTGGTATTCCAGGTCAGTAGGAGGGTTCGCCAAGGCAAGACGGATCAAATGCATCCCCAAGACAGAAGAAAGCCACTGAACAAGTCCTACTAAAATCAATAATTTGGGCAACAGAACCAAAGATAAGATCATGTCATCTCCCAGCTGTGAGTATCAGCACTGCGTGGATCTGAGCTATCTTTATGATAAAGCTATCAAATACCAATGCTTCATAAGCCACTGACTTCTCATTTAATAACACAAAGAACTACATGTTGAGACAGGGTCAACAAATAATCTGATGTATACTTCAGATTATTTAAGAGAAGGTGCATTGAAGAAATGTAGAACACACTAGCTGCAAAAAAATGGAGAAAGCATTCACTTCCGAGGCACCAATGCTCACTAACACGAACTCAACCACTTCTGAAGCTTCGGAAAGCCCAGATTATACTTGAAGAAAATCTGGCCTCTGCACAAGCATCTTTACCATGGAATGAATTTCTAGAGCTGTTAATTATGTCTTTGGCCCTCCAATTAAAGGGCATCACAGAATTAGACCAGAGGAATGGACAGAGATCCTCCATGAAGCCATTTAGGAAAACTGCCTGGGAAATGCAAACTGAGCCACTGTGCCCTACAGATTTTTAAATTAAAGTAAGAATCTGGAGCTACCTAGATCCATGCTTCCCAAACTCTCTTGCATCTTAGAATTTCTAAGGAGAATTGAAAAAAGCCTTACTGCTCAGTCTGTATTGTAGACCAAGCAAGTCAGAATATCTGGGGGACCACAACACAGGCATTGATATCTATTACATTCACTAGATGATTTCAATGACCAGATACATATGAAAAACAATGCTTTTAGCTGTCATACATACATGTACATTCAATTTTGCCATATCATTTTTCTTTTGGAAATATTTTGTTTTTCAAAACATTGAAAAACTTTTCCAACCCGTACCTTTCTTTGGGAGCACAGAAGTTTTAAAAGTAAAACAACTACACTACTACAAGTGCTATTTGCACAGCAGCCCTTTCTTGCCCAACATACAACATCCCATGACCACACTTGCTAGAAGGCAAATGCTTTCAGATTTCTAGTGTGTTTTCTCATACATGCTCCATGATATTTCTAAATAGTCTATGCTATTTTTCTTATATATTATTTTTAGATATTACCTATAAATTATCTATGGCCAACCTCCACTCTATCTGCCCCTTGTGTTTTGTTGTTGTTGTTGTTGTTGTTGTTTCATTTTCTTTTAATTTTTTGAGAGGCATGGTCTTGCTCTGTTTCCCAGGCTAGATTAAAGATTTAAACATAACAACTAATACCATAAAAATGTAGACATTATCATTCAGGACATACGCATAGGCAAGGAATGACTTCATGACTAAAACACCAAAAGCAATGGCAACAAAAGCCAAATTAGACAAATGGGATCTAATTAAACTTAACAGCTTCTGCACAGAAAAATAAACTATCATTTGTGTGAAATGGCAAACAACAAAATGGAAAAAAAATTTTGCAATCTACCCAACTGACAAAGGGCTAATAACCAGAATAACCAGAATCTACGAAGAACTTAAATTAATTTACAAGAAAAAAACAAACAGCCTCATAAAAAAGTGGATGAAGGATGTGAAAATACACTTCTCAAGATTATTTATGCAGCTAACAAACATAAGAAAAAAGCTCATCATAAATGGTAATTAGAGAAATGCAAATCAAAACCATATTGAGGTACTGTCTCACACCAGTTAAAATGGCGATCATTAAAAAATCAGGAGACAACAGATGCCAGACAGGATGTGGAGAAATAGGAACATTTTTACACTGTTGGTGGGAGTGTAAAATTAGTTCAACCATTGTGGAAGACAGTATGGTGATTTCTCAAAAATCAAGAACTAGACATACTATTTATTTGACCCTGCAATCCTATTACTGGGTGTATACGCAAAGGATTATAAATCATTGTAGACACATGCACATGGATTTTTATTGCTGTACTGTTTACAATAGCAAAGACTTGTAACCAACCCAAATGCCTGTCAGTGATAGAGTGGATAAAGAAAATGTGGCACATATACATCCTGAAATACTATGCAGCCAAAAAAAAAGATGAGTTCATGTGTTTTGCAGAGACATGGATGAAGCTAGAAACCATCATTCTCAGCAAACTGACACAAGAACAGAAAACCAAAAACTGCATGTTCCCACTCATAAGTGGGTGTTGAACAATGAGAACACATGGATACAGGGAGGGGAACACCACTCACCAGGGGCTGTTGGAGGGTGGTGGGGCTAGAGGAGGGATAACAGTGGGTGGGGGTATTGGGGATGGATAGCAATAAAAGAAATACCTAATGTGGATGATGGAGTGATGGATGCAGCAAAGCACCACAGCACGTGCATACCTATGTAACAAACCTGCACATTCTGCCCATGTACCGCAGAGCTCAGAGTATAATTTAAAAAAATATGTGTTGTTCGGGTTTAGAGTATGAAACTACCAAAATGAAGGCTTCAGCAGCCTTAGAGGCAAAAGGTTTTTCTCTGACCTTCACCTGCCATGATGTCTTTCAATTCCATTCTGCCTGGAGGGTGGCCATAGAAACTGGAATCTCTCCTCCCTAAGGCAAGTCATAAAAACCAGACCTCTTTCCCAGAAACAGCCATAAAAGATGATCTTAAATTTTACCCTGCATTTCTGAAAAACTAGACAAAAGAAATCCTCTGCCCTAGCTGTTTAACTATAGGTCCTAAAACCCCGATTCCAGACACGGTCCTAGTCCACATGCAAAAGAAAGGTGCACTGCTCAGAGAGGCTACGAAGAAGCTAGGCTGGCAGGCCCGGCTGGGTTTCCCCACTTAGTCCATTAGCTTTACATCAGGTCTTTTTTGTCCAACATGATTTCTACTGAGCTGTGCATAGTTTCTTGAATCTTACCATAAAAAAATGAGTTTCCAAATAATCCCATTAAAATCTGTGCCAAGAACATGAACACACACTTCTCAAAAGAAGATGTATGAGCAATCAATAAACATGAAAAATGCTTCATATCACTGATCATTAGGAGAAACATAAATCAAAACCTTAATGAGATACCATCTCACACCAGTCAGAATGGCCACTGCTATAAAGCACAAACAGAAGAAGGGAGAAAAGAAGAAGGAAGGAAAAGAAAGGGGAAGGAAGGAGAATAAGAAAGAGCAGGAAAAGGACAATCAGAAGGAGTAGGAGAAAAGAAACAGAGGATAGTGACGTTGTAGAGATAAAGAAATTATACACAGTTGGTGTGAATGTAAATTAGTTGAGCCACTTTGGAAAATAGTTTGGAGATTTCTCAAAGGACTTAAAACAAAACTACCATTTGGCCCAGCAATCCGATTAGTGGGTATATACCCAAAAGAAAATAAATCATTGTACAAAAAAGACACATGCATTTGTATGTTCGCTGCAGTATTATTCACAACAGCAAGGACAGACATGGAATCAACCTATATGCTTATCAATGGTGTAACAAAGAAAATGTGGTACACAGGCACTGTGGAATACTATGCAATCATAAAATAAAAATCAGGTTCTTTGCAGAAACATAAATACTGCTGGAGGCCATCACCCTAAGTGAATTAATACAGGAACAGAAAACTAAACTCTGTATGTTCTCACGTATAAATGGGAGTTTGAGCCAATGTGAGAATAAAGATGGGAATAATGGGCATGGGTACTACTAGCATGGGGAAGGTGTAAGGTGAGGGCTGAAAAACTATGTACTAGCCATTATGCTTACCACCATTGATTAGGATCAATAGTACCCTAAACCTCAGCATGAGGCAATATTCCCATGTAGTAGCAAACCTGCACATGTACCCTCTGAATTTAAAATAAAAATTGAAATTAAAAAAAAAATTGGACAGTCCTCCCTGTATCTTTGTGTCTTCATTCTGAAGGCTCCTGTGTTACACAAATCTATGATTTAATAAATATGTATTGCTTTTCTTCTATTAATCTGCCTTTTGTAACATCATTTTCACTCACTCTCCAGAGGGTGAAGGGGAACATTTCCCTTAGATGATACAACATTCAATCCAACCTGGATATAGAGAAACACCATATTCTCCATATCTTTGAAATAATTTGATATGATTTTTCCTCTGAGAAAAACAGCACCACATGTAATACAATTGCTCAAATTCTAACTTGAATTTTAAAAAATAATACAGTTAACTGAAAGGGTAAGTGTAGCATGAAATTATATCTATGTTTCTGACTCTAGAGACAATGCTGTCTGTGAAATATAATCATTTTATTAAACACTACCCAATGCCATGTAGTATATAACCACTTCCAATATTTCTCAAGTACTATTACATTCTTTCCTCCCACATGTCATCATAAAGCATTTATTTTTGTTTTTTCTTTTTATCTGGCAAAGATGCTACTAATACCAGTGATTAACACAATTTTTAAATAAGAAAAAGGACCAGAAATAAATAAGATGGTCCCACAATATGGGATATATATGACAACCTATACTTTTAGAATTTCCTCAATTAATGCTTACTTTCCTCTATCTTTGTCAACAATCATCTCAAGACCAAGACAGTGACTCTCCTGTTCATCATTCTTCTGAATGGTTCAGTGTGGCCTTTAGAGCTCCTACTCTGGCCAAAAGTCTCTAACCTGAAAATGAAACAAGAATCTCCTTTATAATTTTAAAGAACAGAACTGCCAAGGCAACTGATTGTTATGGGGGCTCCCACTAAGCTCTAACCAAAGTCAATGAATATGCTAATATTCTGCCAGCTATGGTAACACAGAACTACACTATCCCCAAAATTCAAAGCAAGGTTGGGCACAGTGGCTCACATCTGTTTTCCTGGAACTTTGGAAGGCTGTGGTGAGCAGATTGCTCAATACTAGGAGCTCCAGACCAGGCTGAGCAACATGGTGAAATATAAAAATAAGCCAGTCTGTATACCTGCAGTTCCAGCTACTCAGGAGGCTGGGCTGAGAGGATCGCTTGGGCTCAGGAAGTCAAGCTTGCAGTGAGCTGAGACTACACAACTGCCCTCCAGCCTGGGTGGCAGAGTAAGACCCTATCTCACTTTAAAAAATTTAAAAAAAAAAGAAAGCAAAGAAAGAGTGAGTACGGTTACCATAATCATTAGCATGTTCCCACCCACAACCAGTTGTGAAATGGGAAAACTCAAATTAACCCTGGGTGAACAAAACAACACATATATCTAACTAGATGCACTGCCTACTTTCCTTAATCTCCATAAGGCCAGAAATACAAAGCTGACCTATAAAAATACAGAAAAGAAACAATGATTAACAAACAGACTTGTCTCTCAAAGTAGAATAATGCATTACAGGTATTTTGTGACAATACCAGACACTATACTGAAAATTACAGATGTCTTCATGCCGTTGGGTCTCTTATACAAATATATCAGCAGTATTTGACAATTTCCATATCCCCAAATTTGCAAACAGAAACTCAAAATTTATGTCCACAATGGTATGGGATTAACTTTCCAAAAATCAAATCCCATGTTTTCCCCACAAGGACAGTTAAGGCAGAGAAAGGTTGCAAAGATGTGGAAAACATTTACATCTACAGACAAGACAAGAGATAACAGGACAAGAGATATAATTTTCTTTCACATCACCTCTATATTAAATTCATCTAAGCTTTTTAAAATGTTCCACAGAATTACCTTATTTAAAGTGAGAGTAGTGATCTGCTACTCAGGTACGTGTGTTCCATGAATATAGACAGCAATAAGTCTGTGTTGCCCTATAGACCAAATGTCAAATTCAAATTCCTTTAAATTTCTTACCCGAAGTACTGATGTCAGCTGGCTGATCTGCAGATAAGTAGGCACTTCCAGATAACTCTTCTCAATTTCTCGTTTTCCATGCTAAAAATGGTGCGGCAAAAGTAGATCTAATCAATCCCTTTGGAAAACATATCGCCATTGTCTTTGGACAGATCATTGTGCTAAATGCATTCTCATGCCTAATGCATGCATACATTTTAGAATTCAAAAAACTACATTCCTTCCTTTTATGAAATGTGACAAATAAAGTATTTATGTTCTCTAGAAATCAACATTATTTTCCATGCAATAATGCTAGGAGGCTTCCAGTTGAATAGTACATGGTTTTCTAAATAACTCCACAATGACACTCCATTAAAGAAATACCATTGTTCCCATTTTACAAAGAAAAAAACAAAGCCTCTGAAAAGTTCAGATCTGTCCAAAGAGAGTGTGTGTGTGTGTGTGTGTGTGCGCGCACGCCTGTGTATACACACACAGATATACACACATAATTACATACAGCTATTCCTGGAATTGCAGTGGTGGCTATGTCTGAAAAACCCTTGGCATGTTGAAAATATCTTAAGATGAAAATGTATTGCATACACCTAACATACCAAGCAGCATAGTTAGCCTGGTCTACTTCAAATGTATGCAGACATTTACTTTACCCTACAGTTTGATAAAAGCATTAACACAAAGCCTATTTTATAATAAAGTATTGAGTATCTCATATAACTTAGTGAATCCCATACTGAAAGTAAAAACAAGAATGACTATATGCATACTAAAAGTAGGGTTTCCAGTGAATGCTGTAAACCAAAATTAAAATTCTAAGGTTCCAGTTAACTGAATGGAATCCCTCTGTCCAAGGGCATTCCAAAGTAAACCTGAAAACCCAGTTCAGGCCATGAGAGGATGTGGGGATTGGAAATGGCTCCTCCCATTGAAACTCAGGCACAGCTGACCAGCATTAACACTAAACAGAGATAATAAGACCAACCAAACAGACTCTTGGTAGGAAAAAGTTACCAAATTCCAAACTGACTCTAGTATAGCATCACATGATAGATAGCAGGCCCTAAAACAAATGGAAGAATTTTACCCCAAAATATACTTCTTTAATATATTTTGAAATGGCCCCACAAAGCTGTCTCTTATAAGGAAATCTACATTCTGTAGAGAATCTCCTTTCCTTTACTGGTCTTTTGATGATCTTCATGAGATTAGCTGAGCATCTAGCATCTTTCAAGGGTCTGAATGGGAAACTTTTGCCATCTATTGCTTCTGACGATGGCCAAATATGAGACTTCATCTGCATAAGACCTTCATCTCTACAAACCCTTTTCTTAACACAGATATTCCTTTCTATTGATTCCAAGTCTTTAGATAACCTAATTCTTTCAACCAATTACCAATTAGAAAATCTTGGAATTCACGTATAACCTGGAAGACCCTACTTCAAGTTGTCCCACTTTCCTGGAGCAAACAAATGTACAACTTCCATGTGTTGATGAATGTGCAAGTTCTGTCCCCTTCAAAGTATATGAAATCATGCTCAACTCCCCTGGGCACACAAGCTCAGGACCTCTTGGGTCTGTGTCACAGTCCTTGACACTCACATTTGGCTCAGAATAAACCTCTTAAAATATTTTAAGGAGTTAGACTTTTTTCACTGCAATGTGTATTGTCTTCACACCATCATAAAGTTGAAAATCATTAAACCATCATAAGTCACTGATTATGTATGTGTGTGTGTTTGTGCATGTATAAGTTGTGTGTGTGTGCATGTGTGTGTAAATAGATATAAATATATATGTATTTTTTCCCTAAACTGTGCTCTTCATGACCAGGATCTTAAGTATCTTTCTAGTATTACAGAATTCCATGCAGTAGAGCTTAAATGCCTAAAAAATAAAACCCCTCAGTGTTAACTAAGGTTTAAATTTTCTTGTGCCTCTTAGCACCCTTTTAAAAATATTTGGCCGAATTAATTGAGCTTCTGATTACCACCTGTGGAGGTCTGCTGCAGACCTTGACTTACCGAGGAATGAATGAAATAACAGAGGTTTCAAGTTAACACACTTGAAGATAATTAACATGGTTAAAAAAAATGGTTTTAGGAATTATTAAAGGTCTTGGTTCCGGGTCCCAGAGTTAACACCATTAACAGGTAATTTCCCTTTAACCTTCTCCAGAGAGGACCATCAGACACAAAGTTTACAAGAGTAAACAAACCTAACTGGGGAAGATTTTATTATTGTTAATCTACCCTATGGCTTAATTCTTTATCATAAGAACTGGTTGCCCTTAGCAGGTTTTTTTTGAAAATTTTCAGTTTCTAAAATGTTTGAGACTATAATTTATAACTTCTCTGTATTTCTCTTAATATTTTGCCAGCTAAGATGGATCCAAGATGGCCAATTAGGAGCAGCTCAGGATTGCAGCTTCTTGCAAAAGTGCAGAGGCCATTGCATGTGATCCCCAAGCAAGAAGGGCCTGGAGTGGACCTCAGCAGTCCTACAGCAGAGGGGCCTGAATGTTAGAAGGAAAACTAAGAAACAGAAAGAAATAACTTCATCATCAACAAACTGGATGTTCCCTCAGACACCCAATCTGAAAGCCAACAACTACAAACACAACAGGTGGATAAATACACAAAGATGGGAAGAAACCAGTGAAAAAGGATGAAAACACATGAAACCAGAACACCTCTCCTCCTACAAAGGATCACAACTCCTGAACAGGAAGTGAACAGGCTGGATGGAGAATCAGTCTGATGAATTGACAGAAATAGACTTCAGAAGGTGGGTAATAAGAAACATCCCTGAGCTAAAAGAACATGTTCTAATGCAATGCAAAGAAACTAAGAACCTAGAAAAAAGATTTGATGAAATACTAATGAGAATAAATAACTTAGAGAGAAATATAAGTGAATTGATGGAGCTGAAAAACACAACAGAAGAACTTCACTAAGCATACACAAGTTTCAACAGCCGAATTGACCAAGCAGAAGAAAGGATATCAGAGGTCGAAGATCAACTCAATGAAATAAAATGAGAAGGCAAGATTAGAGAAAAAAAGGGTAAAAAGGAATGAACAATGTCTCCAAGAAATACGTGACAATGTGCAAACACCTAATCTACATTTGATAGTTTTACCTGAATGTGATGTAGAGAATGAATCCAAGCTGGAAAATACCCTTCAGGTTATTATCTAGGAAAACTTCCTCAACCTACCAAGGCAGGCCAATATTCAAGTCCAGAAAGTACAGGGACCACCACAAAGACATTCCTTAAGAAGAGCAACCCCAAGGCACATAATAGTCAGATTCACCAGGGTTGAAATGAAGGAAAAAATGCTAACGTCATCCAGAGGGAAAGGTCGGGTTACCCACAAAGGGAAGCCCATCAGACTCACAACAGATCTCTCAGCAGAAACCCTATGAGCCAGAAGAGAGTGGGGGCCAATATTCAACATCCCTGAAGAAAAGAACTTTCAACACAGAATTTCATATCCAGCCAAACTAAGCTTCATAAGTGAAGGAAAAATAAAATCATTTATGAATAAGCAAGTACTCAGAGATTTCAACACCACCAGGCCTACTTTACAAGAGCTCCTGAAAGAGGCACTAAACATAGAAAGGAACAACCAGTACCAGCCATTCCAATGCCATACAGAATGGTAAAGAGCAAAGACACAAATGAAGAAACTGCATCAACTAATGGGCAAAACAGCCAGCTAGCATCAAAATGGCAGTATCAAATTCACACATAACAATATTAACCCTAAATGTAAATGGGCTAAATGCCCGAATCAAAAGACACAGGCTGACAAATTGGATAAAAAGCCAAAACCCATTGGTGTGCTGTATCCAGGAAACCCGTCTCACATGCAAGGATACACAAAGTCTCTAAATAAAGCAATGGAGGAAGATTTACCAAGTAAATGGAGAGCAAAAAAAAAAAAAAAAAAAAGAAAAGGAGGAGGTGCAATTCTCATCTCTGATAAAATAGACTTAAAACCAACAAAGATCAAAAGAGACAAAAAAAAAGGACATTATATAATGATATAAGGATCAATGCAACAAGAAGAGCTAATGATCCTAAATATATACGCACCCAATACAGGAGCACCCAGATACATAAAGCAAATTCTTAATGACTTACAAAGACACTTAGACTCCCACACAATAATAGTGGGAGAATTTAACAACCGATTGTCAATATTAGACAGATAGACAAGACAGAAAATTAACAAGGATATCCAGGACTTGAACTCAAGCCTGGACCAAGGAAACCTAATAGACATTTACAGAACTCTCTACCCCAAATCCACAGAATATGCATTCTTCTCAACACCACATCACACCTACTCTAAAACTGACCACATAATGGGAAGTAAATCACTCCTCAGCAAATGCAAAAGAACAGAAATCATAACAGTCTCTCAGACCACAGTGCAATCAAGTTAGAACTCAGAATTCAGAAACTAACTCAGAACTGCACAGCTTCATGGGAACTGAACAGCTGGCTCTTGAATGTTGACTGGATAAACAATGAAATGAAAGCAGAATTAAAGATGTTCTTCAAAACCAATGACAAACCTGACAAAAACAAGCAATGGGGAAATGATTCCCTGTTTAATAAAGGGTGTAGGGAAAACTGGCTAGCCATGTGCAGAAAGCAGAAACTGGACCCCTTCCTGTCACCTTACAATAAAATTAACTCCCAATGGATTAACGACTTAAATATAAGACCTAACACCATAAAACTCAAGAAGAATATCTAGGCAAAACCATTCAGGACATATGCATAGGCAAGGACTTCATGACCAAAACACCAACAGCATTGGCAACAAAAGCCAAAATAAACAATTGGGACCTAATCAAACTCCACAGCTTCTGCACAGCAAAAGAAACAGTCATTAGAGTGAATCGGCAACCAACAGAATGGGAAAAAATTTTTGCAATCTACCCATCTGGCAAAGGGCTGATATCCAGAATCTACAAAGAACTAAAACAGATTTACAAGAAAAAAACAAACAAGCCCATTTAAAAGTGGGTGAAGGATATGAACAGATACTTTACAAAAGAAAATATACAAGAGGCCAACAAACATATGAAAAAATGCTCATCATCGCTGGTCATTAGGGAAATGCAAATCAAAACTACATTGAGATACCATCTCACGCCAGTTAGAATGGCGATCATTAAAAAATCTGGAGACAACAGATGCTGGAGACGATGTGGAGAAATAGGAACACTTTTACACTGTTGGGAGTGTAAATTAGTTCAACCATTGTGGAAGATAGTGTAGTGATTCCTCAGTGGCCTAGAAATAGAAATTCCATTTGACCCAGCAATCCCATTACTGGGTATATATCCAAAGGAGTATAAATCATTCTACTATGAGGACACATGCACACGAATGTTCATTGCATCACAGTTTGGAATAGCAAAGACCTGGAACCAACCCAAATGCCCAGTAATGATAGACTGGACAGGGAAAATGTGGCACATGTACACCATGGAATACTATGCAGCCATGAAAAAGGATGAGTTCATGTCCTTTGCAGGGACATGGATGAACCTGAAAACCATCATTCTCAGCAAGCTGACACAAGAACAGAAAATCAAACTCTGCATGTTTTCACTCATAGGTGGGTGTTGAACAATGAGAACAC
>CAUYLG010013214.1:0-19744 GCA_963573385.1 Cacajao melanocephalus | reverse complement strand
ATGTTTGTTGGTCTCATATATGTCTTCTTTTGAGAAGTGTCTGTTCATATCCTCTGCCCACTTTTTGATGGGGTTGTTTGTTTTTTCTTGTAAATTTCTTTAAGTTCTTTGTAGATTCTGGTTATTAGCCTTTTGTTAGATAGGTAGATTGCAAAAATTTTTCCCATTCTGTTGGTTGCTGGTTCACTCTAATGCTAGTTTCTTTTGCTGCGCAGAAGCTCTTAAGCTTAATTAGATACGATTTGTCTATTTTGGTTTTTGTTGCCGTTGTTTTTTGTGTTTTTGTCATGATGTTCTTGCCTATGCCTATGTCCTGAATGGTATTGCCTAGGTTTTCTTCTAGGGTTTTTATGGTGTTAGGTCTTATGTTTAAATCTTTACTCCATCTGGAGTTAATTTTTGTATAAGGTGTAAGCAAGGGATCCAGTTTCAGCTTTCTGCATATGGCTAGCCAGTTTTCCCAACACCATTTATTAAACAGGGAATCATTTCCCCATTGCATGTTTTTGTGAGGTTTGTCAAAGATCAGATGGTTGTAGATGTGTGGCGTTACTTCTGAGGCCTCTGTTCTGTTCCATTGGTCTATATCTCTGTTTTGGTACCAGTACCATGCTGTTTTGATGACATTCCGATACCATCTTATGCCAATTAGAATGGCAATCATTAAAAAATCAGGAGACAACACATGCTGGAGAGGATATGGAGAAATAGAAACACTTTTACACTGTGGGTGGGAGTGTAAATTAATTCAACCATTGTGGAAGACAGTGTGGCAATTCCTCAAGGATCTAGAAATAGAAATACCATTTGACCCAGCAATTCCATTACTGGGTATATACTCAAAAGATTATAAAACATTCAATTAAAAAGACATATGCACATGTATGTTTACTGCGGCACTGTTTACAATAGCAAAGACTTGGAACCAACCCAAATTACCATCTATGACAGACCAGATAAAGAAAATGTGGCACATATATACCATGGAATGCCACACAGCCATGAATAAGGATGATTTCATGTCTTTCGTAGGGACATGGATAAAGCTGGAGACCATCATTCTCAGCAAATTCACACAAGAACAGAAAACCAAACACCGCATGTTCTCACTCATAAGTGGGTGTTGAACAATGAGAACACATGCACACAGGGTGGGGAACATCACACACTGGGGCCTGTCAGGGGGTCGGGGGACTAGGGGAGGGATAGCAGGGGGTGGGGGGATTGGGAATGTTAACATTAATGTCAATGACAGGGAGACGGATGCAACAAACCACCATGGCACGTGTATACCTATGTAACAAAGCTGCATGTTCTGCACATGTACCCCAGAATTTAAAGTATAATAAAAAAAGAGAAGTACATTCAGAGATAAAATATTTCATCTTAGAGCTTGAATTTATTTTGTTGTATCAAATGGGCATGATCAAAAGCAGACATAATACAAGACAAGACTGGTGAACTGGAAAATGGAGAATAGAAAATACTTCCATTAAAGCACATAGACAAGATTGGCTAGAAACTATACAAGAGAGCCTAAAAGTAACATAGGAAATAATTTATAGTTCTAAAAAACTTAATTTGTGACTCAGAGGATAGGTGTAAAGATGTCTATTAATAATATTTGTAATTTGATTGAATATGACTGAGGTGGGGTCAAGGAACATGAATAATGAATATATAAACCATATAATTCTGATGAAGTAGACACTTGGTAGAGAAACTCAGCAGCCATCAAGGGCTGGCTTACAGCTGCACAACGATCCCATGGCAAATGGTAAACATCGTTTGACAAAATACTGCCTGAAAACAAAATTAAAACTGACAAAATACAACAAACCAAAGAATCAACTTGCTTTATAAACACTAAATACACACACACAGACACACAGACATACTAAGTACCTAAGCATGATAGCACAACTGCTGAAAACACGAAGACAAAGAAAAACTTATAAAAATGATATTATTACTGTATAGTTTACTTATTAACATTATCATTTTCTGCTTCTTCCACTAGGTTGTTGTGGAAAAAAATGTTGCTGCTTGAAGAGCAGAAACTGTTATTAGTTTTTTTGTATTTATCACTATACCCTCAGTGTTTAGGACACTACTCTTTGGTAAGACCTCCATAACCTTTTTTAGAAAAGTGAATTAATCAACTGAAACTTTTGTTTCTCTTCCTTATTTATTATAAAGTTTTAAAACTCAAAGTTACACGACGGGTATCAATTTTGTGAATTTTATGAGAATTTTTTCTTCTTTGAAGTTTCTGTTCTGATGACTTTTAAACCATCTTAATTTACAAATGAGTTTGATGATGATAAACTAATTGAGTATAGAAACATCTATGCTTCTGAGCCATGATTCTCAAATGTCAGTATATATTAAAATAACCTGAAGGAAATATTTAAATTTGTATATCTAATATTGGTAATTTGATTGAGTATGATTGAGGTGGGGCCAAGGAATATGAATAATGATTATATAAACCACATAATTCTGATGAAGTAGTCACTTGTTAGAGAAACTCAGCTACCAAGGGCTGGTTCACAGCTTCACAACAATCTCACAGCAAATGGTAAATATTTCTATATTTTTTTGAATTAATAAAAATGTAATCTTCACAAGGTGCTTTCAAATTTGATAAATTAAAAGATTAAAATACTATTTGTCTTCTACAGCATTTCTTACTCTCCACATCATGACTACATTAAAATTAACCACACAGTTTCTGGTTCACTGGCAAGTTTTTTCTTTGCATTGCCTCATGTCTATGTATAAGTTGAATTCAAGCTCTGCATTTAGCTATAAACTTTGTAATTTACCCCCACATAGTGGTGCTTTGAGTTGGTAATTAAAATGCAGTCACTTTCTTTCCAGAGAATACCAATGATTGCTTCATTCAATCTAAAGATATTCTTGTCAAGACTGTTTTATCTGCATTAGCACAATTCATACTCTCATCTCATTTTAAGTAGCAGTTCCCAACGTACTTCTGCTTCATTTTGTAGGCTACATTGTTCTCCATGTGAAGCAATAGTGACTGTCATGAATCTTGACAAGTCTGGAGACTATTTTCTCAGCTGCAACAGACAACTTGTCACAAAGACATATACAAAATATGTGTCTCCTGGATTTTTCTGTCAAAATTTATTCTATTTGTATGAAAATTTTTAAAAAACTAGAAAATGTCTAACTAAAAATAGTAATAGTGGGTAAAAACCAGAAATGTGTGCCAGACAATCTTCTATTTCTTTTTTTAAAATTCTCTATACTCAATTTTTGTATTATACTAATCTAGGAGACCAGGAAACTGTAAAAGATATGACACTTATAAATAAAAAGGAAAGTATTTTTATTTATCTGATGAACATTAATAGTGCCTGTGGACTGACTTCATAATGACTATGAAAATGAAAATGCTTTCCACAAAGTAAGAAGGAAAAATAAAATAATTTCTTCTAGAACACACTAAGGACACACCAGAAATCATCTCATCCTGATATACTTGATTATTGGTAAAGTGGTATTTAACTTGAAAAGATTATTACTATCTGTATCTGTTTGCCTAAGTGCTTATAGACAATTAAATCATAAATCTGAGATGGCTTCAGCTAAATTACTCTGCAGCCATTATAAAAAGACCCATAAGGTTGGAATTCATTTCAAAAAGTATCTCTTGAGGACATAAGTATACATTCTGTGAAGTGCTGACAGTGAAGGGGAAGGGGGGAGGCAACAGAAAAAGCCAAGATATGGTGCTGCAATTAAAGGATTTATCAATGTAGGAGTAACAAAAATAATTTTAAAAGTACCTTGGCCAAAATGGTTCTTAACGAGCATATATGCAAGCAAGCAACTTTTTTCATATTTTTCCTTCATTTATCTCCAACACAAAAGTAAAAGATTGAGCAAGATTAAAGAGTGCATTTTTACATTTGTGATGCAGATGTAATTCCGATTTGGCTTGCACCAGCAGAGTTTATAAATTAAGTCAGAAAGAGAAAATCAGAGATATTGAAATAGTCACAACTCTGAAAGAAATGGAAAAGATAGAAGCTAAAATATGGATCACTCCTTCCATGGATCACCATGGTCTCACTAACTCCTCCGTTTTCTTTTTACTCTATATTTCAATCTATAGATTAAGGGTAACTCTCTCTTAAATAATAGTAGGGGACTTCTTAATAATAGTCATTCATGGAATCGTCTGGCAAGATGACAGAATAGGAACAGCTCCAAGTGGCAGTTTTCATCATTGCCAAAACCTCAGCATCACGTAATACATCCATGTAATAAAATTGTACATGTATCCTCAAATCTAAAATAAAAGCTTTAATTATTTAACAAAAGATAGTCATTAGTTTCAATGCCTTGACTAAAACTTTTAAAAACTATTACTCCATACTAAAATTGATGTAAGTTATCACCTCACTAGTCTCTAAGCCCCTTGCAGATCTAGACACTATTTTTTTAAAATCTGTATATATCCACAGTTTAGTTCCTGGAAGCAGTTGGTTTCTCATAATATTTTTCTGAAAAATTAATAAGAGCAACAAAAATGCCAGCGACCTTAAAATAACCAAGATTGAAGAATTTTCCATATGCTATTTGAGGAGAATGTATGTTATGGGGTTGTTGGTTGGAATATTCTGTAAATGTCTGTTAGTTCCATTTAGTCTAGAAAATGGTTTAACTGATATTTCTTTGGTGATTTCTAAGTGACATCTTCATTGCTAAGAGTGGAGTGTTGAAGTTCCCTACTATTGTTCTATTGCAGTATATCTCTTCCTTTAGGTCTCTTAATATTTGCTCTATATATTTAGGTGCTGTAGTGTTGGGTGTAGATATACATAAACATATATTTAGAGCTGTATGTCCTCCTGCTATATTGACCGTTTTATTTTTATAAAATGGCTTTGTCTCTTTTTACAGTCTTTGGCTTAAAGTATATTTTATCTGATATAAATATAAAAACTCCTGCTCTTATTTCATCTCCATTTGCATAGAATATACTTGTTCATCCCTTTACTTTCAGTCTATGCATGTCCCTAAAGGTAAAGTGAATCCAAAACAGCATGGTACTGATATAAAAACAGACACATAGGTACAACACAACAGCATAGAGAACCCAAAAATAAATCCACACATTTATGCCAAATGATGTTCAACAGAGACACCAAAAACATACCTTGAGGAAAGTACAGTGTCTTCAATAAATGGTGCAAAGAAAACCGGATATCCACATTCAGAAGAATGAAAGTAGATGCCTATCTCTGCCATATACTGTAATTGAATAACAATGGATTATATACTTAAATGTAAGACCTGAAACTAGGAAACTACTAGGAAAAAAATAGGGGTACTGCTTCATGACATTGGCTTGGACAAGGAATTTTTTTTGGATAAGACCTCAAAAGTACAGGCAGCAAAAGCAAAAATAGACAAACAGAATTATGTCAAATTAAAAAGCTTCTGCCGAGCAAAGGAAACAATCAATAGAGTGAATAGATAGCCAAAAGAATACTAGAAAATATTTGCAAACTATGCATCTGACAAAGGGTTATATTTAGAAAATATAAGAAACCCAAAAAAATCAATAACTAAAATAAAAACTTAAAAATTTAAAAAATAAATTTTAAATGGGCAAAAGATCTGAACAGACATTTCTTAAGGCATACAAATGGGCAATAGGTGTGTGCTCTACATCACATGACCAAAAACTGCTCAACATGACAAATTCTAAGGAAAATGCAAATCAAAACTGTAATTACATAGTGCCTCCCATAAGAATTAGATTCATAGAGAGGCAGTACATCTAACCATGAAAATGCCACTTTCCATCTGTTACTAGGTGCCAAATAGATGTTTCAAATGAGGGGAATCTGTATTTCTTTGAGTCTCTTGCCAGCAGGGTTCTTGTTTCCACTCAGCTAAGAGAGGTACTCAAGATATTTGAAAAGCAAAAGAAAAACCCAAGTATTTTTTTCCTTCGATATCCCAGTGGCTAGTGGGTGCAACATTTTTTGATGCAAGATTTTGCATTGAACTCAGTTGTGCTGCATGCAAATAATTTATCTTGAGAGTATAGGAATATCTAGTCATTAGTAGTTTCTATTCTGAAGACCTCGAGGGTGAATCAGAGGGAACTAACAGTAATCTTTTCTGAGCTTGATTATTTATTTTTTTGACAGTGTGTTTATTTTTTGTTTCTGTGTAGCAATTTTCCACATACTTAGCTACAAACAAAACATATTTCTAATCTCATATTTTTTGGGTCAGCAGTTTGTGCACCACTTAGCTATGTCCTTAGCTTCATTGATGTGTTGGCTGGACTGGATTCTCATCTGGAAGCATAACTAGTAAAAATTCTAATGGGGAAGAATTCCAAGACCAACAGGTGAATGGCATTATTTATTTCCTTTTGTTTGTATGATGGCTCCAACTATTTGCTCTTGGTTGACTAGAGGCCACCCTCAGGTCCCGGAGAACTCATAGTTCTTAGAGGCCACCTGAAGATTCTTGCTATTTGGACTTTCCAACATTACTTCTTAATTTATGAGCCCAAAAGAAAATTATTTCATTTTTTTTCTCTTTTTCCACTTCCCTACCTCTTTCTCCCACCCTCCTTCTCCCGCCTGACCCAGTCTGCTAAAATGGAGTACTATATAATGTAACATAATGATGAGTGTGACATCCCATTACCTTTGGAGTATTCTTTTGGTGAGAAGTAAATACCAGGTTTGGCCTGCACATAAGTGGAAGGGATTAAAGAAGAGATGAGCATAAGGAGGCATCACATCACTGGGAGTCACCTTGGTATCTCTAAGATTATGAGCACCTCTTGCCTCATATTAATTTATTTCTGCTTGGCTCCCTTTGGGGTTTCAGTTTTTCTGATAGAGTTTCAACCTTGACACTGATAGAATATAAAAAACACCTTGGCCGGTGCGGTAGCTCAAGCCTGTAATCTCAGCACTTTAAAAGGCTGAGGCGGGCGGATCGCCTGAGGTCAGCAGTGCCAGACTAGCCTGGACACCATGGTGAAACCTGTCTCTACTAAAAATATAAAATACTTGTGCATAGTGGCCTATGCCTGTAATCCCAGCTGTTCGGGAGGCTGAGGCAGTATAATTGCTTGAACCCAAAAGGTGGAGATTGTGGTGAGCTGAAATTGCACCACTTGCACTCCAGCCTGGACTGCAGAGCAAGACTCCATCTTGAAAAAAACAAAAAACACTGTACTCAGTGAATATAGAATTCAGAAACCTACAGGTCATAGATAGGCCTAATCATATTTATTTTTTGCACTAGAAAATTTATAACAGCAGGATCATCCTTAAACCCATGAGAAAATGGTAAATATATTTGTATATTCAACAGAGGAATAATAACAGATGTCATTTAGGTGGTTGTATATTCAACAGAGGAATAATAATAGATGTCATTTAGATGTCATTAGTAACCGAAAAGCTCCACTAACTTAACATTAAAACAGTAATCAAATCAGTACCTTTAAAAAATTTTGTCTTTGGATTCATGGGGTACATGTGCAGATTTGTCACATGGGTATACTGACTGGTGCTGAAACTTCAGCTATGGATGATTCTGTCACTGCAGTGCTATTCACAATAGCAAAATCATCACCTTTTTAAGGCAAAATCAAACTCTTGAATATGCTTATATTTGGATATTTTTCCCTCAAGATACTTTTTTGCCAAAAAGCTTAAAAGGAAGAGATTTTAATTTAAGTAAAAATAGTTTTATTCATAGAATATGGTTAGAAAGTTATTGGCTTTAATATATTACATCCATAGACTGTACTTTTTTGTTTATTTTTATTTATTTATTTTTGTTTGTTTTTTGTTTTTGAGACAGAGCCTTGCTCTGTCGCCTAGGCTGGAGTGCAGTGGCACGAACTTGGCTCACTGCAATCTCCACCTCCTTAATTCAAGCAATTCCCCTGCCTCATCCTCCCATATAGCTGAGATTACTGGTGCATGCCACCATGCCCAGCTAATTTTTTTATATTTTTAGTAGAGATGTGTTTCACCATGTTGGCTAGACTGGTCTGGAACTCCTTACCTCAGGCAACCTGCCTGCCTTGACCTCCCAAAGTGCTGGAATTACAGGCATGGTACACCACGGCTGGTCCATAGATTTCATCTGTGCTTGCAATTAAACTTTATAATAAGATCAGCATAATTCCAGTAAGGTACATAAAATGTAATCATATCAGATTGGGTTTGAAAACATTCTCAAGCACAATATAATATGTTAAGTTTAATAGATAAGTTAAACATTAACACTTTGAATGTTCATTGGATGGTTAAGTTGCTAATTGGGAAATGTTAACAGGAATGCTGGTATAAAATACCTAAGAGATATTATATTCTAAACCTAAACATAGCAAGTATTTGAGATGATTTTACAGTCCTTCTTTTTATTGTCTTACTGAATAATGCTCTAGGACCCACATCCTTTTATGTATCTCAATGATTTAAAAACTAAAACATCATTTTCTTAGAAAAACTTCTGTCTGAGAATTCTGTAGTTGTAAAGCACATGCCGAAGAAGAATTATGCTCAATGTCTACACATAATAGCTTTGGAACACTTCTTATAATCCTTATTATTTTTGTCATATTGAATAAAGCTCTTAGATTTTTATTCCCTTATATGAGTTACTGGTTAGCAAATCAATTATTTAACAACTTGATTATAGAGCTGTGATATTGCGGGGACTGTGTCTGCACAGATGACAGAATGTAAATTTTCATCAAACTAGAAAGTACAGAATAATATGAAGATATGTGGCAAACTATTCTGAGCAAACCATTTAATGATTATTTGGTAGTAAGTTGTGGTAAAGGAAATACAAACTTAATAGGTTTGCAATTTTCTTTCTTGAAAACACTAACAATGAGGTGATTAAAGAACCATAGGCTCTTTTTGGCTTTTCACTATGGCTTTTAATTCAGATTTCTGGCAATCAATGATTTTGTGTGTATATAAGGACATTTTATCTTAAAATAATTTATTTCTTACTTGGAAAACAGACATATAATCTGAGGTTTTGTCTAGTAAGTAAAAAAACTACTTGTTATTTTAAAAGTTCCTATTTACACCAGAAATAATAGACTATTTTAAGTGTAATTAAAGTTAAAATAAGTTGAACTTTTGAGTACACTCATTTATGCTATGCAATATAGCTTTTTAAAATGAAAGAATAGAATTGTTTATATAAAATAACACACTTTTAGGTAATTAACTGCCACTTATATGAACTGAAGCAGGAAAGTAGGTCAACAAGACATCAGCTTTAAGTTATTGTTATGTATCATGAATGCGTGTATGCGTGTGTGCATATGCGTACATAACTTTGAAACTCAGAATTGAAACTTCAAAGTAAGTTTCTATGTACATATATCAGGTGCTAGAAGATCAACCTTATAAGCAAAGTGAATGACCAAGCCAGTTTCTCTTAAAGAATATGCCAAGCAGCACTCTGTGATGAAAGAGAGCAGGGTCATTAGACTATTATTAGTTAAGAATAATAGTCATGATTCCGGTTGAAGTAGGCATCCTGATTGTGATATCCTGAAAGTCATTTGAAGCAAATACTCTGAGCCTTTGGAGCTGGCATAAGTCATGCCATATCTTATAGTGGAAAGAAATGGGCTTCTTGAGTTCACAGGTAGAACTGCTTCAAGGCCCAGCACCTAAGGAAATATACTGCTTGGTACCATGGACAGTTCCCAAGGGCACTGTGGCAATCCATCTGCAAGCACAGACCCATGACTTTCATCAAGCCAATAAATAAAATAATGGCATGTTCACACATCAGTGATGAGCCATAGAACACTGTCATTTTTTGTTAGTGGGTCAAAGGAGATGTATTCTTACTAGGCCCTTTCTCTGGATTTTGTACACAAATTTTCTAGTAGTCATTTTCATATTCTTCGGCCTTTGAAAAAATGATATATCTTTGTTTACTTTTGTAATGATTTGCTTAGATTTTCAGCTTACATCTTTCTCTCCAGAAACAGTTTTTCTGGAGCACAGGTGTTCAAAGAGGAGTTACGGGCTTTCTTATTAAAATATTTATTGGTATGTTTTCCTCCAGAACTTAGATTTTTCTCCAGTGGAATTTTTAAACATATTTTATTTTTATCTTCTTTATCATAAAACATATATTTATTTTAAGTATGTAGAGTATATAGGATTCTGATATATGGAGTCTTTATTGATGTGTATTTTTTCTGTCTATCATTCATGTGTTTTATCTTCCCATATCTTACCTTTTTATTGTTGTGTGGTGTGGAGTGGGGTGGGGTGAACGGGTCTGGGTTTGTGTATTCCTGGATGTATTAAATGTTTTTATTTTAAAATATAGTTTTGATATCTTTAACATTTAAAGGGATTTTCATCTGTTACTTGCAGACAATTAATACATCAACAATCTGGACTTGTGAATTTAATTGCAGAATTTGAATTTATCTAGGATACTCAAATGATGAATTAGTTTCTGTTTATTACTTAATCCCAACTAAGTGTACAAGCAGTTTGGCAATGCCCCACATTTTGTGAGCCATGAACTTTCACATTTGC
Organism: Cacajao melanocephalus; assembly: GCA_963573385.1. NCBI lineage: Eukaryota > Metazoa > Chordata > Mammalia > Primates > Pitheciidae > Cacajao > Cacajao melanocephalus. The sequence goes on along the minus strand of CAUYLG010013214.1, from coordinate 9,131 downwards.
CTCTAACCATGTGAAGTTGTCAGTAGTTTCACTCTATCTCTGAAAATAGTGAAATGATTCCTTGAGGCATCCAACTTTAATTATTGTATTCACCTCTCTAACTTTCCTTCTTCTGTATTTTGGCCAAGAATTTCTATACAACCTGGTGTTTCACATTCCTGTATCTTCAAGCAGGGGTGTGTGTGTGTGTGTGTGTGTGTGTATGTGTGTGTGTATGTGTGTGTGTGTGTGTGTGTGCATGTACAGACACACAGTTAATATTTTGTCTTTTATAGTTTTTCTCCATATTGAAAGTGATCATGACTTCAGAAATATAAAAACTTAAACCCACAAAAATAAAGTAACTTACCCATAATAATACAGGTAGTAATGATAGAGCAAATCTAGAACTTGTGTAAACCTAAGGAGTTCTTGTCTTTAAAAGAAGAGCCACTGCATCCGTTAGTCATTTGCTGTGAATAAACGATAGCAGTGGCCACAGAGCCAGCAGGTGCAGCTAATATGAGGGGCAGAAGTGTTGATGGTATAAATTACATTGTTTAATGTTCAAGAGTAGAGGCAGAAGCAGCCTCACCACAATTATCCTGTGATATTATTTGAAAATTACACTTAAGGCAGAGTTTATCTGTTTCCTTCTTTTTTTTTTTTTTTCAAAATGCTGACTTTCCAGATAACTTGGAAATTCTATAGACTATCTAATGTTCAGTATCAATAAGTGAATTCTAGAACAAGAGATGTCAGTTTTAGAACTTACAATAAAAACCTGCAATGATATGACATTATATGCTTAGGTCTTGTAAAGTTTAATAAGAACATTTGAAAATGCTTGAGTTAAAAAAAAAAGAGAAGACCAACCACAAAACAATAACAACAACAGAAATGTGCTTCAAGTGTAAGAAGAAAAATTCTAAAGACAGAATTATTGAATATTTAATTAGATTAAATAAATACTAAATCATGGTGTATTTTTCCGGTAATCAATGGGAGCTCAAATCATATGAAAGACATTAATATGTGTATCCTTCAAATTAAATAGTTTATTACCTGTGATGTTTTCAATGTGATTCTCTTCATCTTTCTTTAAAATCACAATTGGTCTTTTGCCCAATTGAAACATGAAATTGTGAATAAATAGAGAAAATCTTGATAGATTCACCCAATGTCTACAATGGTCCATTAAACTACAAAACTATTATTTGGACTAAGACTTTGTTTCTGAATGTTTAAATTTTTGATTAAAAGTAGTTAACGAATAAGCAAGAGCATGGCCATTAACAGAGTAGTGGCATTCATATATTAGATTATTTGGGGATAACTTTTTTTTTTTTTAACAGGAAGATATGATGTGGAGCAGAGAAAAAAATCAAGAGAAAATAGCAGTGAGAGTTCATCTGACAGAGGTATAGTTGGGGACTGATGATATGGGTGCCAATAAAAGATAATTTTTATTGGCAACGGAACGTTGCCATCTCATAAAGCTTTTATAAGGCAAATTTTTTTTACTGTCACAATGGACCATGTACTATGAGACTTGTTTTCTAAACTTCACTCACCACTGAAAGCTTTGGGGAAGTGCTTAACCCTATAGCATCTTAGCGTTTTCATTAGCAAAATGATGAAAGTGGACTAGTGTGAGTATAAAATATAACCAAATTTTAAAGATTATATAATTTGTATGTTGAACAAGAAGGACTCATTAAATATTCATAGAAATTAACTTCATTATTTTCTTTCCTTTGCCCATTGTAAGCCACTCTGTGAGATACATTTTTTCTTCTATCTTGGTTGGTTGAAATCTGAATCTATCCTCATTAACTTTTCTGATCATTCTTATGGAGTAAAATGTTTAAAGTTTATTTTATACTCCTCAAACTATTTTATCCCAATAATACAATATAGGACGCTTTCAGTTGTACTTTTCTTCTTGCTCCTGTGCTGGGTATACTTCAGGCTGGCTGCTGCACTGGAAAAAGGGCTAAAATTTATTGGTCAGCTTCTGTTCTGTTTTCCTGCTTAGAGTTGCTTTTGTTCCTCCAATATTTAAAATGTAGTAACCTATTGCTTCTTTCTGATTATGAGTTAAATCTGAAAGATTCTCAGTAATATTTCATTATGTGATGTGTAACTCTCACAAGAGCTTCCCATAATTGCTGATGATCTAGTTGAAAACTATCATTACTTTAACGTTGCTGAATGCAGGTCCAATGCCAAAGCACCTAAGACTTCTGCAAAACTTACACATACAATGTAGTACTCCTAGCATCTTTCCCTTGCGTTTTGTCTCTCATTTGCCCATGCTGAGAAGACTGTGGGTCAAATTCAACATAAACATTATTTGCCCTGATGAATGCTAACTGACAGCCTTCAGCAAGTGGTGATATGCTTTTACTATGCCGTCAGGGCAGCTAGTCTGTGGCAGTCTTTTGTGCTTCGTTTTTGTTGAAATGAATCAGACATCCATTTGCAGTGTCACCAAAACTCCAAGATATACATGTAAATCTTGCCTAGTGGTCCTACCAAAGGCTTTTATCTCCAATGCTTAAGCAGTGGGAAAATATACTCTGATGTCTCCAGAGATGGCTGTGATTCACTGCATACGTACATGACTTTCCAAAATTTGTCTTCTAATTTCTAGTTAACAAGGCCCTTCCAAGCTCTTTCGTAGGCCTGAGGTCATGAAAGTTTTGCAAACCAGCTCTTAGATGAGCTTTGAAACATTCTGGTGTGATTAAATCACACTTCCCTTTGGATTGCGGGCATTCTTTGTGCCTACTATCTTGCGACCTCAGGCAATCAATACTAAGGTAGCAACAGTTTTAACTTGCTTTTAAAACTGCACATTATTTATTTCACTGGTGTCAATGTGTTCTTTCTAGTAATATGTGCCAACAGTTGAAGTAATTTTTATTATTTCCTCCTAAAATTGCTGTTCTGATATGCATAAGCAGATTGAAAAAGCATTTTTAGTAATATAGTAGGTAAACTATTAGGATACCCGATTTTAAATATCTTCCTCTTGGAGACTTTTAATGTCTTGTATCTTATTAAAGTTCTGAAAAATGTTTGCAATAAAGAAAGTTACATTACTCCATTTAATTTGATTTAACTTGTATTTCCTAACAATTTTCATTATTCCTTTTTTTTGAAACTACTCCTGACATCCTGCAGAATAATGTTGCTTTCTTGGGGCAATAAGCTGAGGGTTTTCCACTCCTGATTAGTTTTCTATATAAGGGGTATCTACTCTCACAATTCCTTAATTTTAATATCTGGGTTGGCCTTGTAGTAGTGAACAATATTAATTTAGGGTTTTACTTTAACTTTGGACGTCCAAATAGTATCATAGACAAATTAATTCAAACCTTTCTCCACCCCATGTTGTGAAAGAGTATCACATGCATTTATTTAACTCCTTCAAGAAATAAGTACAGAGTTCCTACAAGTTGCTATATAATGAAGAAAATTTCTGGTTGTGAATTTTAAACTCTTTAAATATCTTATAATTATTACAGAAAGACACATATTAAGAATATCTGCAATCCAGTACTGATCACATATTGTGTCCAATAATAATTATAATAAGCATTTACTGAGAAATTGCAATGAGACAAGTACAGTGCTCAATGCATATTATGCATTGTCTTACTGAATAATAATAATTATGATAACCATAGAATGGAATGTGGTTATCATAGAAGGTATATACTAGTGTACCTTTAATTTACAATGTGGGGAATTGATATTCAAAGAGAACACATAACTTTTCCAATGTCGTGTTATTGAAGAGTTTAGATAGAAGCATTCAGTTGTTACTAACATAAGAAACTGCTCAGAAGTTAAGAGATTGAGGAAAATATTCTTTGATGTAAATTTCACAACTGAATAGGTATGTATGGAATAAGATCAAGACTTTCTATGCAGAACATGCCACGTGAGTGACAGTATAGAGAAAGAAAATGCCATAGTACACTTGAAGAACTGCATATTTTGGTAGCACTATGCAAAAATTTTACCTAGGAAGAAGTAGGCACTGGCAAGGTTTGGGAAATGAACCATAATAAAACAGAATAATCCAGTTTCAAATAAAGTTAGTTTTCCAAATGAAAAATAAGTTCCAGTCAATGGTTATTTGGGGAAATATTTAACCTTTCTACGGGGAATTTCTTGGGATGTTTTGGCTCTCAGATAGCTTGTGGAGCATTACTGATATTTAGAGAGTAGGTGCCAGGGAGGTTAGACATCTTGCAAAGTGTTCAATATTCTGCACAAGGAAGAGCATGTTCAAGAACTGCATACATTTTAACCTTCTTATAGAATATCTATATCATAAAAATATTTGTTTTTATATGAATCCAGAATCCAAGTTTTTAGTAGAATATCTTTAATGCATATTTTTCCCCCACAAGAATATGACTTCAGTGTAAATCAAGAGAAAAGTCACCATTTATTTTCTTGAAGTTTTTCCTAAGATTCCTTTTCTAATTTCAGAAAATCACACTGATATCAATGCCTTTTATAATATTTAGTGGCTGATATAGTTTCTCCCAGTGTCCCCAATCAAATCTCATCTCAAATTGTAATCCCCATGTGTCAAGGGAGGGACCTGGTAGGAGATAATTGGATCATGGGGAAAGTTCCCCCAGTGCAGTTCTCATGACAGTGAGTAATTTCTAAAGAGATCTGATAGGCTAAAAGTGTATGGCAGTTTCCCACCCCTCCCGCCCCCGCCACTCTCTCTCGTACCTGGCACTGTGCAAGGTATGCCTTATTTCCTCTTCACCTTCTGCCAGAATTGTAAATTTTCTGAGGCCACCCAGCCATGAGGAGTTATGAATCAATGAAACCTCTTTTCTTTATAAGTTATCCAGTCTCAGGTATTCTTTATAGCAGTGTGAAAACGGACTGATAGGAAAATTGGTACTAGGAATGCAGCACTGCTATTAAAAATAACCTGAAAATGTGGGAGCACCTTTGGAACTGGGTAAAAGGCAGAGATCAAACAGTTCAGAAGGCACAGAATAATACAGAAAGATGGGGAAAGTGCAGAACTTCTAGACTTGTTGAATGATTTTGATCAAAATGCTGACAGCGATATGGACAGTGAAGTCCAGCCTGACGTAGTCTCAGATGGAGACGAGAAATTTATTGGGAACTGGAACACAGGTCACTCATGCTATTCTTTAGCAAAGAGACTAGCTGCATTTTGTCTCTGCCCTAGAGATATGTGGATCTTTGAACTTGAGAGCAATGGTTGAGAGTATCTCACAGAGGAAATTTCTATGCAGCAAAATCTTCAAGATGTGATCTGGCTTTTTCTAAAAGCGTAAAGTTACATGTGTTCACAGAGAGATGATCTGAATTTGGAAGTTATGTTTACAAGGGAAGCAGAGCATAAAAGTTTGAAGAATTTGCAACATGACCATGTGGTAGAAAAGAAAAACATATTTTCTGGGGAGAAGTTCAACTCTGCTCAGAAATTTGCATACGTAAAAGTGCAAAGGGTAGTAGCCCCATGCCTTGGCAGCGTCCATGTGTTGAGCCTGCAGGTGCACAGAAGTCAAGAACTGAAGTTTGGGAACCTCTGCCTAGATTTTAGATGTGTGGAAATGCCTGGATGCCCAGGCAAAATTTGCTGCCATCATGGAGAGCCTCTGCTAGGACAGTGCAGAAGGGAAATGTGGGGTGGGAGCCCCCACACAGAGTCCTTACTGGGGCACTGCCTAAAGGAGCTGTGAGAAGAGAGCCACCATCCCCCAGACCCCATAATGGTGAATACACTGACAGCTTTCACTATGGACCTGGAAAAGCCACAGACACTAAGTGCCAGCCCGTGAAAGCAGCTGCAAGGAAGACTGTACCCTGCAAAATCACAGGGGTGGAGCTGCCTAAATCATGGAAACCCACCTCTTGCATCAACATGACCTGGATGTGAGACTTGGAGTCAAAGGAGATCACTTTGGAGCTGCTGTGCTGGATTTCAGGCTTGCATTTGCCCTATAATCCCTTTGTTTTGGCCAGTGTCTCCCATTTGGAATAGTGGTATTTACCCAATACCTGTACCGTCATTTTAGTTAGAAAGTAACCAGCTTGCTTTTGATTTTACAGGCTCATAAGCATAAGGAACTTGCCTTGTCTCAGATGAGAATTTGGACTATGGACTTTTGGGTTAATGCTTAAATGGGTTACAACTTTGGGGGACTGTTGGGAAGGCATGATTGGTTTTGAAATGTGAGGACATGAGATTGGAGGGCCCAGGGGTGGAATTATATGATTTGGCTATGCCCCCAACAAATCTCATCTTCAGTTGTATCTCCCAGAATTCAGGGGATACAGGGGAAGTTACCAATGCATGGAGCCCAGTCTTTCCTGTACTATTCTCATGATAGTGAATAAGTCTCACAAGATCTGATGGATTTATCAGGGGTTTCCTCTTTTGGTTCTCCTCATTCTTTCTTGCCACCACCATGTAAGAATAGGCTTTTGCTGCCCATCATGATTCTGAGGCCTCCCAGCCATGTGGAACTATAAGTCCAATTAAACCTCTCTTTCTTCCCAGTCTCGAGTATTTCTTAGCAGTGTGAAAATGGACCAATACAGGCACTAAACGGAGAACAAAGTCTCCTCTGAGTGTAGGGACTTCTCTGATTACATAAGGGGTTTAACCCATAAATTTGATCTTGCAAATATTTTTGTCATAAAAATTTTATGTATTTAAAGTATACAAAATGATGTTTTGATATACATGTACATTGTAAGATGATATCTACAGTCTAACTCATTAACATATCCATCTTCTCACATACTCACAATTATATGGGCGTGTGTGGTGAGAACACTTTAGATCTACTCTCTTAGTAAATTTCAAATATAGAATACAGTATTATTAAGTACAGTCACAGATATTTTCAAAGCACAGTGGGAGAGAGTCACATGCTAAAATTAATGGAGGTGAAAGTAGAATCTGTGGTCCTTGAAGTAAAAATGGAGTCACAATGCCACTCTCCACAGCTAATCCTTACGTTTTAATTAGGCCATAAACAAACAAAGAAAAGGAAGAAATTAAATAACTAAATGATCAAACTGCTCTTTTTATTGTATTTTTTTGCATTGAATCAGATGGCATCAGCCACAGAATGAATTAACCAGATTAATTACACTAATTTACTGTTTAACTAATTAATTATTTATATTATGTTGTGCCAAGTAATCGATTTTAAAATATGGAATGGGTGGTAGCTAAGAGATCGGGCTATAGGTATTTTTTAACTTTGCTGTTAAAGTCCCAAGTGCCAGTGAGCTTTTTGATGCACATGTAAACTCTTCAAACATTTCAGAAACACTTCCATATAATGACCATTGAGCCACAGACTATGCGCTGACTGAGCTGCAGTCTTAGGAGTAAAAAACAAAGAAGTAAATCAGAATTGTCTTCTTATTTATTTTATTGATTTCATCCAAGTGTTGCATGAAAGGAAAAACAACATCATATGATGAACAGTCGCTTTGCCAGCAGAGATGGAAAGGAAAAGCACTTTGTTAAACACTCAAGCTGTGGAGGAACACTTGAGCAGTGGCATAAATAAAAATTCAGTGTGATTCCTGTTTGTAAACTTCCATGGTTCAAAAATATTGCCTCTGTATGCCAAATAGAAGTTGTTATAAGCAGTTGTGATTAGGCACCCTTTACGGGGAAAAAAAAAAAGTTGATGATCTAAAGCCTCTCTCTAGCACTTTCTATCAAGATTTCTCTGCTTAAATGGAATATTTCAGCCATAATGAAATAAAAAATGATACTTCTCCAATCTGATGCTGTCATTCTCAATTCCCTCCAGGGAATGATTATTTACTTAAAGGCTAGTGGGGTTGGGGGAGAAGATAAACAGACATTAAGACAACATTTATATCTATGGTTACTAATTAAAGGAATTGTCCAGAAGTAAATGAGCAGGACATTTACTATGTTTCTGATGAAAGTGGATTGCTAAAGAAATGCTGAAAATTGCTAGGAAGTGTTTGTAAGGCTTCAGTTCCCTGTCAGTTGCTGGAACATTGAACTCAGTGCAACATGGAATAGAGAAAACTGCTCTGCGTCCAAGATAGGCATTTCCTTTAAGGTCCATCTCACATTTGGCCATGGAGAAAAATAGAAAATGAGGTTTGTCCCATAGTAAAGATCCAGGAGCTGTGAAGGAGATAGGGACAAAAAAAAATTATCCCACAGTCAGAACCAGAAACAGACTAACCCAAGAACTTGACTCCTCTGCAAGAATGAGGAAGAAGCAAAAGCGGAAACCTGTGATGAAACCATCAGGTCTCCTGAGACTTATTCATTATCACAAGAATAGCACAGGAAAGACAGGCCCCCATGATTCAATTCTTCCCTCTGTGTCCCTCCTACAACACGTGGGAATTCTGGGAGATAAAATTCGAGTTGAGATTTGGGTTGGGACACAGCCAAGCCACAACAATTAGTTTCATTTTTTTTTTCTAGTAGTAAAAATTCACCACCCCAGACTGACTTGCATATAGAACAGGTCATGAGACACAGTTCTGGTCAAGGAGATGTAAGGAGTTACAAGGTGGGGCTCCAAACTAAAATGTAAGGAATCAGTCCTGTTGACATGCTCCTCTTATCATTTTTTTTTTTTTTTGCCATCAGCCTTAAATCTTCTCCTAACTTAATTAAAAGCTTGATACCTAATGGTGCCAGAGCACTCCTGTAAGCTTGAGAGAAAGTCCTATACAATAAGGATAGCACAGTATAAAGTTGAAGGAAACTGACTCTCCGGAAGGATTGTGGGATTTCTCTTCTGAATTGGACTGCTAAACTCTAAAGTGAGGAAAACAAACTGCTTATTTAGCGGAGCCAGAGCTTTTGAGATTGAAGTTTTTCACAGCCAAAACGTGTATCTTAATATACTAAGCAATCAGCAAAAGTCAGAAAATGGTCTATTGAACAGAAGTTTCATGCATTCATTCAAGTCTTGATATGGAGTATCCACCTTTTGCCAAATATTGCCCCAGGAACTAAACTTGGGTCCTTGAGAAAGACTGACAGTTTGCCTTCAAGGAGTGTTCATTCTGAGAATCAGCATTCACAAGCAAGTGCTGTTGTTCAAGGCAAGCTAGTA
>CAUYLG010013211.1:0-52089 GCA_963573385.1 Cacajao melanocephalus | reverse complement strand
TATGCAATTGCTGAGGAGTGATTTACTTCCAATTATGTGGTCACTTTTAAAATAGGTGTAATGTCTGGGCAATAGAACAAGAATCCCGTTCTCTCTCCCTCTTTCTCTTCCTCTTTCTTTCTCTCTTACATTCTTTTTTTTCTTTCACTCTCACTTTCTTTCCTCTCTTTTTCTTTCTTTCAAAAAAAAAAAGAAAGGAAGAAAATGGGGTGGTACAGAGATTCTCAGAGGCACAACATGTTTAAGGCAATTCTCAGAAGTATAAATGCTCCGTGTGTGTTTGGGAAGGTGCTATGCAGACTGTTTTGTTCAGGATGGAGGGTATGGGAAGGTGCCAGCTTTGCTGGGGAAGGCTTGAGACTGGGAAAGAAGAAGTATGAGCATAGATGTCTGTGACACCTTGTGTTTTCAACCTGACTGTCATCATCCATAGGTCACCTGAACCCAGTTGTGACTTAAGCCTGAACACCCCTGCACATCTCAGGTGTGAGAGTCAATGAATTCTTCCTGTTCAGCTTGTTTGAGTTGGGTTTGTTCCATGTCCAACTGAAATTGCTCTACTTTAGCAGTGATGGGAGAGACTGGGGGAATGTGTGTGTTGGCTCCATGGTGGGGAGACACACAGGGCAGGGGCTCCAGCCGTCTCTGGTGGATTCCTACCTGTCTAAGATGATCAGGAGTGTTCATTGATAGAGCGTGGTGGGGAGGAAAGACCATATAATTCTAGGAACGTGGAGTTGATTTCCAGTCCCCGTGAGTCTAGCCAGAGTTCTCTGGGAAAGCCACTACAGTAGTGGAGACTCAGTTTCCACTTTTGTAAGATGGAGGAAATATTGAAATATTGACATTGTCCAAGGGTCAGATGAAACAAAACGTGTGCAGGGGCCTGGGTGCTCTGCAGTGCCATATGTACATACATGCAAGCAGCGAACACAGCAGGCTCCGGGCACCCACTTTTCTTTGTATGATGCCTATTGTTTCAAATTTTGTTTTCTTCAATAGTAATCATGGTGATTACAATTTACACATGGGAGTTTTACTCATCCCAGAGAACCAACCAATGCAGCATCTTGTTTTTTTTCAAGAATGCATTTTCCTTTGGGCTCAGGTGGCTTCCATCCCAGGGGGAAGTAGCTGGGAGATGGAGAATTGACACTTAGGAATAGTTTCACGTTCTGGGTTTCATACATACTTTACCTCATTTAATTGTCTCAACAGCCCTGCGAAGCTAGGATTACCACTTGCATTCTTAAATGGGAAACTGGGTTTCTGCAGGGTTGGTTGACTGGCCTTGGGTCATGCAGCTGGCAATAGTGGGGTCTGGGTTCAAATCCAGGCTGGAATGGCAGCAACGTCCCACCTACAGGTGGGAGTGAGAGGGGAATGGTGTTGGCTCTGTTTTGCAGCTTCATCCAAGGACAGTTCCAGGGCTCCCAGGAGAGGTGTAAAGTTGTAGTGGGATCACACTGCCTTCCTGTCTTCAGCCCCACTAGGACCCTTGGGCCTGCAGTGCTGGTGCCTCTGCTACGGGGTTTGTACACACCCTCCTTCCTCACCCCTCTACCTGGATCTCTCTTGTACCTTCCCTGAGTTAGTGGGAATGGCCCCAGTCTCCGCTTAATGAAGGCTTCCTTTTCTTAATCTAAACACTAGCAAAACCACCTCCCCTTCCTCCCACCTCTCAGGAAGGCTGCTCCAAAGCTGTTGAGTTGACAACTCAGAAGAGAAGGCGACTCAGGCAGCTGCAAACTTTCTCTGGCAGCTGCCTGAGGGAGCCTGGAGCAGGAGAGCCATATACTCTCCAATTGCTTTTGTTTTTAAGAAAAAAATTTAAACAAGCACCCACACACCCTCTTCTTACATGGAATACATTATAAATATATTTGCTTCCCTGGGGGAAGACTGTTGGTGGAGTCCGCACATACCACTGCTGGTAGACCAGGATGCCTGCCCACACTATGTATACTGATATGTATTAATAAAATGTTATATATGTTAGTATAACCCCACTTACTGCACACGGGGCACTGTGCCAGATATTAAGGGCGTGAAGGTGACTTCAGATATAATTCTTGACAATAAGGTCACGGCTCATAAGGATGTGGGATGGGAGACAAGCAGGCAAACAGGAGACTGCAGTCAAGGTCGATGCAAGTTTAGTAGGGGGTTGCTGGGGGGGGGTATAGAGGGTGGGTGAGATGGTGGATGGTCACCTTGCCTTGGAAGGGAGCCTGGGAGAGCTAGAAACGGAAAGTGCATAGGAGGTAGGAACTAGCCAGGTGCAGGAGTGGTGGATAGGAGGTGGGGAGGAAAGGATGCTCCAGCAGAAGAAACAGCCCAGCCAGAGGCTCAGAGGCAAGGAAGAGCATTGCTTTGGGGATATGAAAAAATCTTGGCTAGTTCTCCGTGTGTGACTCTAAGTAGGTATGGAGCCCGCTCTGGGAACTCTGTGGTTAAGTGTGTGTAAGGAAATGGAATGCTACCAACCAGCAGCCTTATGGTGTTTGGCAATTTACAAACCCTCCTGAGGCTAACATCTCAGTGGAGCTTGCAATGGTCCTGTGAAATAGGGCTTTCTGAACTTGTTATGGTTCCAACTTTACACCTGGGAACACCATACTTTGTTTCCCCACACTTTGTATTAAGTTTCTATTGCTGTGCAGCAAATTGACACAAACTTAATAGGTTAAAATTATGCATATGTATTATCTTAGTTTCCGCAAGTCCGGAGTCTGAGAATACCTTAGCTGGGTTCTCTGCTTCAGAATTTCACCAGGCTGTAGTCAAGGGGACCCCTTAATGTCTGCCTGTATCACACTTCTACCCCTTTGCCTATATGGGAATTTAAGACTAGCCTGGGCAACATAGTGAGACCCCCATCTCTATGAAAAATAAAAAATTAGCCAGTGTTGTGCATCTGTAGTCCCAGCTACTTGGGAGGGTGAAGTGGGAAGATCGCCTAAGCCGTGGAGGTTGGGCTACAGTGAGCTGTGATTGCAACACTGCAGCCTGGGCAACAGAGTGAGATCCTATCTCAAAAAAAAAAAAAAGAACAGAACTTTTTCTGGTGTGATGGTTGATATTGAGTGTCAAGTTAATTGGATTGAAGCATGCAAAGTATTGTTCTTGAGTGTGTCTGTGAGGGTGTTGCCAAAGGAGATTAACATTTGAGTCAGTGGATTGGGAGAGGCAGATCCACCCTTTAGAGAACTCTGACTAATACACCTGGGTTCTCTGTGGCAAGCCCTACCCCATTCTCCAAATTGCAGCTCCACCTTTGGAAGCCCCCCTGAATGCCTCTTTCTCCATGTGCGGTGCTGGTGCCCTTTCCTCTCGCATTCCCACTGTGGCAGTTACTAGGAGATGCTGAACTCTTACTGCCAATTTGCAAATCCCTCGCCCTCTATGTGGGAACTGAGCCTTCTTCTCACTTTGGCATCTCCAGTGGCTAATGATGGTCATTGTTCAGTAAGTATTTGTTACTGATGAAATTGACCAACTAAGTTTGATTGATGGATGATTGGGGCTTGCCACAGAGAACCCAGGCGTATTAGTCAGAGTTCTCTAAAGGGACAGAACTAATAGGATATACATGTATAGAAAGGGGAGTTTATTAGGAGAATTGACTCACAGAATCACAAGGTGCTTTGATTTGCTTCAAGTCCTAAGTCTTTCTATTTAGGGATTTGGTCTCAATTTTAGGCCTTATTTATCACATCTCCGCCTCTCCAATTTCTCAAAAGCCCAAATCAAAGTATAGTATTGTAGATGTTCCTGCTGGAACTAATTTGGTTGAAAGGGCCAGCTCCCCATAAGACGTGATGGCAATGGGTAATAATATACAACATTTAAATTGTGTTATTTTCCAAAGCACTGTGATAGTCAATATCCCACAGAATTCCTTCAGTATCTAGCTGGGTTTGGCCCCTCATCTATAGTTTAAGTAACAAAAGCTCAGACAAATGAAATGATTTGCTTAAATCTACACAGAGAAAAAAACCATAAAGCTGTGACTCAACCCAGGGCTTCTGACTCAAGCCATTCATCAAATGCTTACAGTGTTCCAGTTCTGTGTTAGGCATCACCGAGCTGCAGATGTAAATAGGATTACAGTCTTACCCACATACAGTTCATGCCCCCTCATGATGGAAATAAGTAGCTAAGATTGTAAATATAAGACAAATTGGCAAGTGTAGTGATGGAGTGACACACAGTAGGTTTTGGGAAGATGAGAAATAGCACCTAGGAGGGGAAGGGGTGTCCTTAACATGTGTGCGTGAAGTCACTGGGAGTTAGCAGGCAAAAGAGAGTAGAAAGAGCATTCATAGGCTGAGTGTGGTGGCTCCCTCCTGTAATCCCAGCAGTTTGGGAGGCTGAGGCAGGAGGATTGGTTGATTCCTGGAGTTTGAGAACAGCCGAGGCAATGTAGTGAGACCCTATCTCTACAAAAAGTAAACAATTAGCCAGACATAGTGGTGCACTCCTGTAGTTGTAGCTACTTGGGAGGCTGAGGTGGGAGGACTGCTTGAGCCCAGAAGGTTGAGGCTGCAGTGAGTCATGATCAGCCTGGGCAATAGAGTGAGACCCTATCTTTAAGAAAAAAGCCAAAAAAAAAAAAAAAAAAGACATTCATGGAAAAGAAGAGCCAGAGCAAAAACCTGTAGAAAGGAATACCACTATGAGGTATTTGGTGAATTGTGAGACGTCTGGTGTCAAGTCGGAGACAAATAGCAGATAAAGCATCTAAGACTCCCTCTCTTCTCTCTCTCCCTTTTGTCTCTAGAGCCTCTTCCTCTCATCAAGGCCACCTCCTCCACTTTTCCTCTGAAATCCATCCTTTCCCGCCTTCTCACAGCTTCACAGCTGGTGGTTTTCCCTCTTTCTCTTGCATCTGCAGCCTACCTCTTCCTCTGTTTTTATTGATTCCTTTCAACCCATCCAGGGCTGGCTTGACTGCCCACATCCCCCACCCTCTGCACTGTGCCAGGATTGGTCCTCATCAGACCATCCATGACCTCACACAGTGCTGAATTGTTGAATACCAGAGCCCTCGCCTCATGGAAGCTCTTGTTGTGCTGTTGAGTACAGCAGTCTTTCCTTCCTGCATGTTACCATCACCGGGTTCCTGGTACCACTCTCTCTGGGTTACTATCCCACATTTCCAGTTGCTCACCATCATTGCTCTTTCGTTGTGTTTCCCCCCCTACTCTTTGCAGTCCTCTGCCATTTTCTCTTCCCCTCATCTCAGAAGGAGGGAAGAGCAGCCTGTGCAGAGGCTCTGAGGTACAGATCTCCTTATGTTTGATGACTGAGTAGGAGAAGGCCTGAGTGACGAGAGCTCAGTTGGTGAGAGGGTGAGTTGAGTCTCAGCTGATGCTGGAGAGATTGGCAGAACCAGGTCATGATGGCTCTTGTAGGCCATTGATAAAAATATTACATTGATTTGATAAAATCAGAAGTGTTTAAAAATATTTGAAGAAGTAGGGGAGAGATGTGGTTCTCTGTGTTGCTCTGATTCTTCTGAGGAAGCTTGGCAGGATGGAGCAAGAGTGGAGGCAGAGAGACAAGATGATGTACATTAAAGGCAGAACGACTGTGTACGCTGATGGGTTAAGTGTGGGGGCTGGTCAGCGAACCCATCCAGTCCCTCTGTTGTTCTCCTAATTGCACAAAACAATTCCCTTCTCTTCGTTAAGGACAAAGCCAAGTCGAGGCCAAAGTCCTGATGGATTTGTCCAGTAAAGGAACAACAAGTCATGCTTAGGTTTGAGCAGTTAATGACTTATATAGTGAAAGGAAAAGCAGCCAAAAGTGCTTCTCCCTGTGGTCTTTGTCCCACACACCAAGAACTCCCCAGCCATAGCAGCTAGAGGACAGTGCAATACAAGGGGTGGAATACCCATTGCTGAGTGCAGCTCCATGGTTCTATATTCTCAGGCATACCTTCAAGGGGTGGGGTGAGATGCCTCCTACCTTATCAGAACCCAGAGGTCATAAGAAAGTGCCTCCAGACAGCCTCCTGGGGATATGAGGAGGTGAGTACACAGGAACTTGAGTAGCCCATTACAAGCCCTCCATCCTCCCGAGTTCTGGAAGGATCCATAAGTGTTCCGCCAAGACTCAGATTAACTTGGGCCTTTGTCTACTTGGTTTAAGTAGATATGTGTGAAGTCACCAGGACACCATGGAGGAATCTACATTCTTTAGTATCACTTACTGCAACTGGAATTAATATGATAGCAGACACACAGCACTTACTATGTTCCAAGTGCTTTATACATTCTAACCCATCCGATATGGTTTGGCCGTGTTCCCACCCAAATCTCATCTTGAATTGTAGTTCCTATAATCCCCATCTGCCATGGGAGGGACCTAGTGTGAGGTAATCGAATCATGGATGCAGTTACCCTCATGCTGTTCTTGTGATAGTGAGTTCTCATGAGATCTGATGGTTTTATAAGGGGCTTTTGCCCCTTTTGCTCAGCACTTCTCTTTGCTGCTGCCATGTGAAGAAGAACATGTTTGCTTTCCCTTCTGCCATGATTGTAAGTTTCCTGAGGCCTCCCCAGCCATGCTGAACTGTGAGTCAATTAAACCTCTTTTCTTTGTAAATTTCCCAGTCTCAGACAGTTCTTTAAAGCAGTGTGAGAATGAACTAATACACCATCCACCGAATCTTCATAGCAATCCTCTGAGGTAGGTACTATTTGTGTCTCAAGTTTTCAGATGAGAACCCTGAGTCACACAGATAATACATACTCTGCCCAAGCTAGTAAGGGGTGGAACTGAATTTGAACCATGAGGGAGGGCATTATGTCCATTTTGGCCGCCACAATTTTCCTAGAGCCAGGAGAATGCATGGAACATACAAGAAACTCAATACATATCAAGGAGTTAAGTGAAGTCTAAGAGAAAAGATTCTCAGCCATACCCTCAAGGGGTCCTACATCCATCAGCCCTAAATCTTAGAACCATAAATCTCAGAACCCCAAATCTCAGAACCCCTTGACACTTGGCTCCCTGGCTTCTTAGAACCAGTTTCTAAGATTTAGGGCTGATGGATGTAGGACATGAATGACCACTGTTTGATCCTCTTCACCATACTTCCTGCCTGAAACGCTCCCCTCTTTGGCATCCTCCTCACTCTTGGCTTCTTCTCTGGATCCAATTTTCCTTTGATTCCTTCTTCTTTGTTCTCTTTGTTACCTAAATCTTAGGGTTAATGGATGTAGGACATGAAGGGGTGTTACTCCTCACCTTCTTGCCTTGTGATGGGGGTGTCTGTGGTGTCACCAATTGAGATAGGGTATTAGGAGGAAGAACAAGTCTAAGGGGTAGGTAAGGAACTCATTTTTGTATGTTTTTTTAGATGTCTGTGGACCAATTGTGAGGTGTGGAGATGTTCAGCACATTTTTGTAAATAAAAGAAAAAGAAATACACTTTCTCTCTTTAGAGTGCTCACAGAACTATCAGATATAATTGCAATTCAATGCTGCAATAAAATTGGGAAGAGAAGAAGGGGACAAAGGGTGAGAACAGGTGGAGTGAGCCTCTCATTTTTTGTAGCTCTTTATTATCGTACCTTAAATCTCCTTTGGTGTTGAGGAGGAAGTGGAATCATTGATCAGACCTGAGGAGCTATTCTGGTCTTGACACTTAAGCTGTGGGGTGTCTGGAATTGAGTCTATTCTGGTTAATAGTTCTTCCCAATTGTTCTCCCAATTAGGCAATGTTTCAGCTCTCTGTTATACCGAATTTCCTTCTTTTTTGAATAGGGCCTCCCTACAATAACCCACTTTCCTTAATTAACTTAAAATGCTGTTCACCTACTTCCTAGTTGACGTCTATGTGATTTTGGTAGTCAGATGTCCTGTGGAGGTGGGCATGAGAGAGAACCCATGATGTCTACTGAGACACAGATCCAAGCAGACTCCTTTATGGGCATAGGTAAATGACAGTTATCACAAGAGATCCAGAGCTCCAAGAAAAGAAGGAAGACCTTTGAGGATAAATACTTCAGAAATGAAGGTGAAGACCACAGTAGGGAACTTTGTTCCTTCCATCATTTCTGACCATATTTTTCTTCATCCTCACCAGCAGAGGTGGGTTTTTATGATGGGAGATTTTGAAATTGGGAGAAGACTTGGAAGGGTTGAAATGGGAGACTTTTGATTAACCTGGACTGTTTCTGTGCCTCATACTTGAGGCAATTTCTGCCTCTTTGGGGCCCTTCCCTCTGGGAGGATTGAAAATTCTCCCAGATTACTACAGCCTGTTGAGTAATCTTTGTATCATCCTGGCAATCCTGAAGACATGAGTTAGTAACTGGGGATGACACTTCCACTAATATACACGGTTCTCATTTTAGTTGCACAGCAACACTGGGGGTAAATTATTATTTATCCTATTTTATTAAATAAGAAATGGATGCTCAGAATGATAAGAGACTTCTCTAAGAGAATACAGCTGGTAATGGCAGAATTAGAACTTGTTCTTGTAATTCTTGATTTTTGGTCCAAGGGTTGTTTCCACTACACTATAGTGCATTGAAAAAGCACCCGATTCCCTGTGCATTCTCATTCTCTTTTTCCTTTACTTCAATGACTCGTTTTACCTAAGTAGGTCAAGTGTCTGATTCTTGGTGTGGGACTCCAAGAAAATAGAATTCCCTTTCCCATGCCCACACAAAAATCTGGCCCAAACTAAGATGCCCCTGGTATATGGGCATGTCACAGTCCTACTGGGCAAGGACTGGAAGGCAAATGCACGTTTGCATGATGGCCAGATAGCCATGTCACGGGAAGAAAGCATACTGGAGGAGTTGTCAGGAGGCCTGGGCCCCAGGCTTGTGCCTGCCCATCCCACGAGCTGGGTAATCTCTCTGGGGCTCAGTCCTTGTGTGTCAATTAGGAAAACCATCCTGCCCCTCTCACAGGCAGAGGAAGGAACTGGGTAAATCTGTCAGGCTCTATACAGCTCTAAAGTAGTGCTGTAATTATCCTAGAGGCATTTGAACCTAAAACCTGATATATAATTGCTTCTCTCCACATGAGAAATATTATGAGGCGCTTGCTTGATTCTCTCACCCACTGGGGAATAGCAGTTATCTAGGGGGCATTTGGTTTTTAATCATGCACAGGTGTTGTAAGATTCTGGCAGCATAGAGCCTCTCTAGGTGCCCCTTCACAATCTCTGCATGTAGAGACAGAGATAAGATTATTTACACACCATTCCATTATTCACAGCCTCTTGGAATGTAGCATTAAATAATTCAGAGACCATACAAGCTTGAGGATTGATGGTGAAGCTGATAGTTTTTGCAAATACAGCATGCAGCAGCCACAGAAAAGCCAATTCCAGTACAAGTGCATGTGGGAACAATTGTTGGGTACCATATACTTATCAGAGCCCTGGAGAATGGCCTTCCCTGTGCTCCAAAACAGACTCTGGATCACAGGGATGGGGACCTTTGTTCTCTGTCCACCCTCCAGCCACCTTCTAATCTAATGCTCCTTGGAGGCCACTCGTAGGAATTCTCCATTGTGCCTGGTGTTGTCCAGTCCCATAGAAGGTGTTTGATGAATATCTTTGACAGAATGGTCTTCATTTCATTAGCTGCGTGCTATCTATAGAAGTGGAATTAGCACAGTCATTGGGAGTTAGAAGACCCAGGTCCTGTTCTTCCACCTACTAGTCTGGTGACTGTATTGGCCATGGGAAATCTAAGAGGATGAAGAGGAAAGAATCAAGGGAAAGTTGGATCCAGAGAAGAAGCCAAGAGTGAGGCGGTTGACAAACAGGGGAGAGTTTCAGGCAGAAAGTGTAGTGAAGAGGATCAAACAGTAGGCGTGTATGGAGGAAGAGTTCAGGGAAGCAGTCACTGGCTTTGGAAATGCGGAGATTGTCCATGCTCATTGCTGGCCTCTGAAGTAAAGCCTTCTTTCTCTGCAGGCCCATGGGCAGAAGCCTGCTTGAGGTCCACCTGACACTTGGCTGCCTGGCTTCTCACTTTCTGCAACTGGCTCCTGGGCTCCAGGACTCCCTGGCCTCACGTGCTGGCTCTGAATCCTTTCCCAGGTCCTCCTCTCAGCTTGGCAAGCTATCCAGACCTTTCTTGGGCTCACTGACCTCTGGACCTCACTCCTGCTTGACTCTAAATTTACTTTTGATTCAGTGCTGCCTGCAGCTCTGGATGAGAGGCCCTGCTTCTCTGACTGTCTCCCAGCCCCACGAAATTGTTACTGGCAGAAGGTATCCAGGTTTTTGGCATCTCAAACCAAGAACTGGACAAAACACACAAAGCAAGGAAAGCAAAAGCAGGGATTTACTGAGAATGAAAGTACACTCCACAGTGCAGGAGCAACCCGAGCATGGGGGCTCAAGAGCCCCGTTACAGAGTTTTCTGGGGTTTCAACACTCTAGATGTTTCCTATTGGTTACTTGGTGTATATTCTACGTAAATGAAGAGAATGAAGTGAAGTAACAGAGTCATTTACTCAGAATGCGCCCTGTTGTAAATGGAGAGGATGTTACTTGGTGCGTGTGTGATCTGCGTGAGTGGAGAGGATGAATGTGAAGTTATGAAGTGTAAATAGTGTGAATGGAGAGGATTAAGTGGTTACAAAGCTGTTCACATTCCTGTTATTGCTGAAGTGGTTTCATTTGATTTGGTTCTAGGAAGTCAGCATGGATCGGCCTTATGTTCCCTGCCTCTAGGCCCTAGCCTCCTGCCTCAGAATCTTCCAAGGCCAGGATGGCTCCTTGTTTTAGGTTTCGGAGGGACAGCACTGATTACCTCTGAAACGGAGATTTAGGGGACTTATTAGTTCACCTGCTAGATTTTATTTTAATATTTATTTATGAGACAAGATCTAACCCAGGCTGGAGTTCAGTGGTATGAACACAGCTCACTGCAGCTCCAACCTCATGATCCTCCTGCCTCAGCCTCCATAGCAGCTGGGATTATAGGTGGGTGCTACTATGCTGGGCTAATTTTTTAAATTTTTAATAGAGACAGAGTATCCCTATGTTACCTAGGCTGGTCTTGAACTCTTAGGCTTAAGTGATCCTCCTGCCTTTGCCTTCAAAACTGCTTAGATCACAGGCATGAGGCACTGTGACCGGTCTGAATTGCTAGATGTTAAAATATTAGAAATACAATAATCAGCACTCTTATGTTACAAGTGACAGAAAGCTAGTAATGGAACATAGTCACAAATAAAGAGTGGGCGTTCTGTCAGGCCCTTCCTGCCAAGGACCGGGGACATGGCCCTGCTGGATGAATGTGCTGGGCAGTGGCCAGGCTAGGCCTGTTGCTTCTTACAGCCAAAGGAACTCGGCCATTGTGGCCAGGGTAAAGGATTGAGACATTAAGGGACAGCCTGGAGATGCAAGCTCAGTGGACTTAAGCTGAGAGGCAAGAGATGGGTTCTGTTTTGCATGAAGAGGGATAGAGGAGCATGAAAAGGAGGAGTAGGAGAGGCCCTCTGAGGCGTGTTAAACAGTGGGAGGAGGCCTGTAGAGGGTGCCTGCCACCCTAACAGAACGTAAGGAGGGAGAACCAGGGAGAACATAGGGTGGATTTAGACCAGCCAGGCCCGAAGGCATGGGCTGAGAGGCCTGTCTTAGTAATAAACCATAAAAATGATCCGTGAAAGTGTAGTCTTGAGGGGCTGGTTGGATAGGAGAAGAAATACCCTTACCTGAGATGGGAAAGGAAGACTGCAGACACAGGAGAATGTAGACGGGAAGAAGAAGGAGCCGAGGGTGCTGCTGCTCGTGGGTAGATGGGGAGTTTTGGGGGTGCTAGATATCTGTCCTGCCCAAATCTCATGTTGAAATGTAATCCCCGATGCTGAAGGTGGGGCCTGGTGGGAGGTGTTTGGGTCATGAGGGCAGGATCCTCATGGATTGGTGCTGTCCCTGCGATAGTGAGTGAGTTCTGCAAGATCTGGTTGTTTAAAAGTGTGCGGCACCTCCCACCACCCTTGATCTGGCTCTTGTTATATGACACATCTGCTCCTGCCTTGCCTTCTGCCATGAGTAAAAGCTCCCTGAGGCCTCACCAGAAGCAGATGCCAGCACCGTGCTTCCTGTACAGCCTGAAGAATTGTGAGCCAATTGAACCTCTTTTCTATGTCAATTGCCAAGCCTCAGGTATTGCTTTACAGCAATGCAAGAACAGCCTAATAATAGCAAGTTCTACAGTGATGAGCATGATTCCTGGGTCAGAAAATGCTTGGCCATGTGAGATGGCTAAGAGGCTGAGGCTCTGGCATGCAGATGTGTGGCAGGGAAGCTCATGTCACTCACCAGGATTCACACATTTTTGAGCTCCTGTGATATTTCAGGCACTTGACATGGGCTGTTGCTTTCCATCCTTAGAACACCATGCTACAGAAAATGTATTGTTTTCCACTGTTTTGCAGATGAGAAAATGGCAGCTTAGAGAGGTGAATTAACTTCACCAAGGTCACACAGCTAAAAGTGACTGAGATCTGATTTTAATCCTAATCTTTCTGTCTGCAACAGTCCTTGTCTTTCTATCATGCCCACATGAAGGGAACTGGGAGTGACTTTTTTCATCAGTATATTATCCCCATAATGTATCATAAACTCCATTAAATGACATGGTCCAAGCTAGAATAAAAGAATTGTAGTGTTCCCAAATAAAAAAAATAATATTTGAGTTGATGAACATTCCAGTCACCCCGATTTGATCATTACTTATTGTACGTAGGTATCAAAATATCGCATGTACCCCCCCAAAATATATATGACTATGATATATCAATAAAAAATACAAAAACCCCAACATGGCCCAGCTTCTAAACAACAACAAATATACAGCAGTTCCCCTTTATCTACAGTTTTGCTTTCTGTGGTTTCAGTAACCATGGCCCAAAAATGTTAAATGGAAAATTCCAGGAATAAACAATTCATAAATTTTAAATTGGAGGCTATTCTGAGCAGCAGGGTGAAATCTCACACTATCTTGCTCTGTCTGGCCCAAGACATGAATCATCCCTTTGTCCAGTGTTTCTATGCTGTACACGCTACCTGCCCATTAGTCATCTAGCAGCCATCTCAGTTATTAAATCGACCATCATGGTATCACAGTCCCTGTGTTCAAGTAATCTATCTTTTACTTGATAATGACCTCAAAGAATGAGAGTAGTGATGTTGGCATGTTGTTATAGTTCCATTTTATTATTAGTTATTGTTAATCTCTTATGGTGCCTAATTTTCAAATTAAACTTCCATAGATACACATGCATAGGAAAAAGCCCCCAGTATATATAAGGGTTCACTACAATACTCAGTTTCAGGCATCTACTGGGTGTCTTGATGTATATCATCTGTGGATAAGGGGGGATTACTGTAATGTCAGTTATAAGAGCATGAACCACGTCCACTTCAATATTCTTCCATTGCTTGTAATTTACTTATTTCATCAAATTCTGATCTTTACAAGATTAATTAACACAGGAAATTGGTCCCCAGTTGTGATTAAAACTACATTTCTTTTTAGTATTTTTTTTTTTTTGTATTTTAATATAGGCCGTTTTTGGCCTCATTCTGCTTCCTGCATATTATCAGGTTTACTACATTTACAAGGGGCTGATTAAAAGAAGAGTGTTTGTCTCAGTGACTGTGCGCCTCCTCATTACTACTCCAAGTTCAGGCCTTGCCATGTGCTGCCACCTGCACTGATGGACGCAGAGGACAGGGATGAGTGTGGACCGAATGCCTGCAAAGTATTAGATTCAGAACTGACACGGGCCAGGTGCAGTGGCTCATGCCTCTAATCCCAACACTTTGGAAGGCCGAGGCAGGAGGATTGCTTGAGGCTAGGAGTTCAAGACCAGCCTGGGCAACAAAGCAAGACCACATATCCACAAAATAAAAATAAACATAAAAATATTAGCCTGGCATGGTGGCATGTACCTGTATTCCCAGCTACTTGGGAAGCTGAGGTGAGAGAATTGTAGGAATTTGAGGCTGCAGTGAGATGTGATTTCACTGAAGAGTCTAGGCGACAGAGCGAGACCTTGTCTTAAAAAAAAAAAGAAAAAAATAATAACAGACATGATTTCATTTAATTCTCAAAAAAAAAAAAAAGAAAATAGAAATAAATCTGGAAAATAGGTCTTGCTAGTAACCCATTTTGCAGATAGGGAACAGCATGGCCAGTAAATGGTGGTGCCTGGTCTTGTCTGAATTGGAAGCCTATCCTTGTCCCACTGCCTCTTGGTCCCCGACCACGCTTCTTTCAAAATGCTTCCAGGCATTGGATGTGGAAGATCTGCTTTCAAACTGCATGGATGAGGGTTGGAAATATCACCCTCCTGGCTTAAGAATTAGGCTTCCTCTGCCCAAACACTTATCAAATTGATTGTAATGGCTGATTTCATTGCTTTTCTTTCCTCCTAGACTGTAGGTTTTATGAGGCAGGGACTCCGTTTGTTTTGCTGACTATGAATTCTATGTCTCTGGTACATTGTAGGTGCTCAAGAAGTATGTGTTGAATGAATAAATCCCATTTTATAGCTGAGGGGCCTCCATTCCCAAGAGGTTAATAAAATGTGGAGTCGAGATTCAAATTTACTCTCTGCCTCAGAGTTGGCCTACTTTCCACTCTTTAAAAGGTTTAGGCATGAGGTGTTGTTGGTATTTGTAAAGAGGGAGGAAGAGGCCAAACTTAGGAATAAATAATTAAAAAGAAATGTCCTGGGGAGCCTTTTGTATCAGCCCCTCTTCTGAGGGTCACTCTGAGAAATGGGCCAGGAGAATTCCCATCAGAGCTGCCGCGTTGAGGAACAGGCAATCCCAAGGCCTGTGTGCCAGGAGGAGGGCAGCCACTGATTTGAAATGTCACAGGGGCTGGTGCTATCTGACCCCTATTTGCCTAAACTCCTGCTATCCCTGAAAACTTTAGGCTGCATGGGGCATTTTGGAAGCTGCTCACTTTGGACCACACAGTCAAGTAGAAAGAGCCAGAGCATTGGAGAAGTGGCTGCAGCCTCAAATTCAGACCCTGCCTGTGTCCTCTGTGCCTTTTTGTAGCTAGTCATTAATTCTTTGAGCCAAGTTCAGTATCTCCAGACTCAGGTGACCCTGGCTTCCATCTGCCCCACCATTCCCAGGAGGGCACAGGGGAGGCATTAAGAAGCCATCACGAGAATGAGCAGTTGGGGCAGTTTGTCTTATAACGTGGGCCTCGTGTTCTCCATTGACCTCCTGGGGCTTCAGTCCTCATCCTAGCGAGAACTCACTAATGGGCTTTGCTTGGTGTCACATGGGTGGCACATGCATGGTACAGAGTGTGGTCTTGGAGCCAGCTGCTCCAGCAAGAATCCCAGCTCTACCCCTCTGCTGCTCCATGACCTGCAGCAGGTTACTAATGGTCAGTCTACCAGGTGGGATTAGCAAGGAAATCTCCTGCAAAGGCCTGATAGGAAAAGTGAAATTATATATACAAAACACCCACGTGGCTGGCATATGGCAAGTTCTCAGTTCAAGTACTAGTCTCATGGGCTTTGGACTGTTTTAGATCAAATGAGATAATGATGACAAAAATACTTTGCATAGAATTGCAGGAGCTCTATGACATCCTGTGCACCAGGGGACCCTGTTGTCAGTTACACAAGGGTCCCTGAACCAACCAGAATTTTCACACCTTGTGACCATATATTACTTGTTTTCTCTGACCATAATGACAATCCACTACCTTGTCAGTCTGGCAAACTCTTACTCATCCTTCAATATTTGTGTCACCTCCTCCATGCAGCCTTCCTTGACTTTCCCAGGCATTGCTCCTTGTTCTGTCTGCTGTTTACAAGGTCCTTGGTGTACACATTCAGACTCACACAGTTGCATGGTTCTGTGATGATCTGGGTAGCATTGGCTGTCTAACCCCAAGGCTCTGAGCTCAGAATACTCCAAGCTCTTGGGAGGGCTCACCAATGAATCCCACTCAGCTCTGTAGCCAGCATAGGGGCTGGCACATGGAAGGTCTGTCATCCATGCTGTCTTTAATCGAAGTCTGATGATTCACAGAAGTAATTTATGAAATTTGAAAAGAATTATCTGATCTTTTGCAAGCCTCAGTACAGTACTGGGCTATGAATAGAGACTTAAATTATTTGCTTTCTTAGACTTTTAAAAAATCTTTTTATAATGGAAGAAAATGCAGTAACAGGTTGTGTGGATATATGCAAGTTTTTTTCCTCCAAGAATTTGTTTTCTGCCTCATTAATAGAAATCTCCCACACATTGCAAGAACCTTTTTCTCCCTCTTGCCAGAAAGGACAGCTAAGAAATGACTTGTGCTTTTTTTCCCCCCAATGGGCTTGGAATAGATAATTGCTTAAAGCTGAATTTTTGGCTGCTGATAATCCAATTAGGGTCTTGGGCATAATTGTTCCTGTATAACCTGATGACTCTTATTCTCCATGGTTCTGACTTCTGAAGCTGGTTCTCTTGGCAACAGCATATCTTTCTGTGGGAGAAAGGAATACAGCCATTTGGGGGTATTCTTTACTCAGCAGATAAGAAAGAGGTAACACCTGAGAAAACAGACAGAAAATTGTGGGTATTACTGGATTAATGATTGAAACTTTTATGAATATGCAGATACATCAATGTCTGAATCAGAAATAAATTTCCCTGCAACTGTGACATGAGCCCAGTGTCTCTTTCCTCCCACGAGTTACTCCTGGCATGTCGGAAAATGAGATATTGAATCGTCTCTTTTGTGCCTTGTACTCTGGCCAAATGACACTTTCAGGCTGAGAGGGGAGGCTGAGGTTTGCTGCTCTCTAGGTTAAATTTATAATCTTCCATTTTCCAGTAGTCTCCTCCAAGGACTCAAAGGAGAAGTGGCAAGGTGCTGTGAAAAAGGCTACAACTGGGTGATAGGATGTTTGGCTTATAGTCCTGGACACAAGAGGCCACTCCATTCACTTCACTGAAGCTCAGTGTCTTAGCCTGGGATGGGAGGGATGTAGGTTTGAGTCAGAGGGTGCAAACCATTGGCCCAAGGGCCTTATCTAGTCTCAGACTTGTGTGTTTAGCCTAGAGAGTACCAAAAATAAAAAATGGAGTTATTTGTCAACACTAAAAATTCAAATAGGTTTCATAAAACATCCAATTTCTGCCTTCTTTTGGTAATGGAGAAATGTAGAAGTCCTAGGCTCACATTTCTACCGTAGAGCTGGAATTCGATACTTCTTTTGATGAATCTCCTTGGTTTACCACAATCCCTACTGCTCCATATTGTATTACATTGAAGTTGTTTCCCTCATTTATGTGGCTGGCCTTGCCCCTAGAGGCATTCAGTTTATGACCCCTGGAGCTTAGGGATCTTGAATTTCCCTTCTAACCTTGTCAATATCTGGCTAAGACACATGGGGGTGATATTATTTCGTCCTTATTTGACAGCAGTTCAAGTTTTACGGGCCCAGCATGCTTCCGCTGTGCAACTCTGCTATCTCAGTTCCCATTTTATGGATGCAGAAGTTGAGGTTTGGCAAGGTCGATGACCATGTCCAAGGTCAATGATCACATCCACAGTCATAAAGGTTATCAGTGGTGGAGCCAGTAATAAGACTGTGGGCTCTTGACTCCTAATCGGTGGCCATCTCTGAGTTGTCTTTTCAGTTTCCTTCCCAGGACTGCCTTGGTCTTGTGTCTGCCTTTACCAAGAGAAGATTCAGGATGTACACATCTAAGATCAGATGACCTTTAGAAACCACTTGGAATGAGCCTGAGTTATCACTTAGCAAAGCATTCTGGAGGCAAAGCTGCCAGTTCAGATCAATTTTGAATCTGAGAAAAACCCTAATCACTTTGGATATTTAGAAAAAATGCCAAATCTTTACATTTTGAGCACTTGGCAATTTTTATAGTGCTTTTGGCATTTAACAGCTCCAGTTCTTGAATTGGTGAATTGTGCATAAATTTTGACTCTGCCACTTTCTAACTCTGTCACTTTCTAACTCTGTAACTTGGATTCTTGCTTTGTACCATAGGGATGGTGATATGAACTCCTGACCTCACGTGGTTGGTATGAACGCTCAATGTACAGTGTCATATGAAGCTTGTGTCACCTGCATAGCACAATACCTGGCTGATTTTAAGACCCGACTGAATACAGTACTTGTTCACTGTTTTCCGGACATTCTTTCAGTGGGTAATATTATCCCAATTTACAATTGTAGAGTTGAGTCTCAGAGCCAATAAGACATTTTATTTAAGGTTATATGGTTAAGAAATATTAACATTCAGTGTAATTTCAAGTCGTGTAGTTGTTTTACAACAGCCGAGTTGTTCCTCCTCAATCTCATCGTTATGTTGTTTCCTTTACAAAATTCTGAATCAAAGCAGAATTGAGTTTCAGTTTTCTTTCTGCAAAAGGAAAGGAATGTACCAGATGAACTTGAAGGCCCTTCCCAAGCCTGAGAGTCTGTGATTTCGCTAATGAATAAAGAGGAAAAGGATAACATTAAAAAATGCTTATCCTTAAATTATAAAAAATATAAATCTAAATTTTGCTTACTCCATTCCTTAAAATAAGGATCAGATAATTAAAATAATTAGCATGAATGTAAGAAACAGTTTTTTCTTACATTTCATTTTCTCTATTCTGTCTCCCTTTAAAAGTTCTTTTGTACAGTACAGACACTGGGGATTGGTCAGAAATCCCTCCTTCTGTTCCGTGCCCCCCATTTTGGTTCAGGAAATAGTTCCAAGAAGCCATTATTGACAAAGATTAGCCCAGGGTTCCAGGAACAAAAGCCCAGATTCTTGTATTAGCACTCCCCCAGTAGGGGGACAAAAGGGGAGTAACTATAAAAGGAAATTTGAACACACCCTCTGATTTTTAAAATTAGTCTCAAGATCTGTTCTTTCTCTTTTTTTCTGGGAAGATTATTACAGGAATGAATAGTCCTCAGTGATTTCCTTTTTCTTTTTTTTTTTCTCCTTTATTTCAGTGGTGAAAACATTTGTTATATTTAGGATTAGTCAGCTGGACTCTGCTATGTGATCGCAATTTTGGTGGTAACATCCAAAGCAACTTAGTCAGGGCAGATCGAATGCACTCCTCTTCCCTCAATCAGACCAGATCAGGGTGTCGGTGTTGGCCGGTCAAGGTCACAGAGCTTCATCACAGCTTGTTTGATATGGTGCTTCTTGGCCTTGAGGGCTGCAGTGAACATGAATGTGTTGTTGCCTTTGATCTTCTCCATGACCAACTCTATTGTCAGGGGAAATTTGAAGATGGAGTAGTGGTCAAGCTTGTTTCTCGTGTTGGTGCTCTTCTAGGGTATCCGGGCTGCCTTGAGAGCCACAGTATCTTATTCCATTGAAATGTGGATGATACACAATTTTCATTTATTTTTTATCGTGTTTTTCAGCATTGCCTTCTTGGCCTTTAAAGCCTCTGTTTGGCTTTAAGTTTTAGGAGAGGCCAAAGCCTCCTTCTTTGTGTTTGGTGCCATCTTTGTGAAAATATCCTTTTCTTTTTTAAAATAACTTTTCTCCATCTATAAAAATTAATAAAAAATAGTATTATTTGTGGTAGACACTTTAGAAAATGGTAAACTTAAAAAAGTTGTTTTTTAAAAAATGGTGAGCGTATCCCCAGATAGAACCATGATATAAATACACTTATATATATATATATTTCTTTCCATTTATTTTTCCTGTATTGAATATATGCTTTGTTGAATATATAGGCTTATATTCAGATTTTTAAACTTAACTTTATATGTGAGCATTTCTCCCATGTCATAGCATATTTTTAAAAAATGACTTTGATGACTGTATCGTTCAGGCATGGACCTGCTGAAGTGTACTCCATTGTTTTTCCCTCTGAGACAGGGCTTCCATCTCTCACTCAGGCTGGAGTGCAGTGGCGTGATCTCAGCTCATTGTAACCTCTGCCTCCTGGGTTGAAGTGATTCTTGTGCTTCAGCCTCCTGAGTAGCTGGGAACACAGGCATGTGCCACCACACCCAGCTAATTTTTTGTATTTTTCGTAGAGACAGAGTTTCACTATGTTAGCCAGGCTGATCTTGAACTCTTGGCCTCAAGTG
Organism: Cacajao melanocephalus; assembly: GCA_963573385.1. Lineage (NCBI taxonomy): Eukaryota > Metazoa > Chordata > Mammalia > Primates > Pitheciidae > Cacajao > Cacajao melanocephalus. Next base: position 31,989 of record CAUYLG010013211.1, on the reverse strand, counting down.
ATCTGCCTGCCTTGGCCTCCCACAGTGCTAGAATTATAGGTGTAAGCCACTGTGCCTGGCCTCAATCTTTTGTTCCACATTTAGTTTATAGTTTTTCACCAACATAGATGATGCTACCATGAATATGCTTGTATATTTATCTTGACTTATATCTCTGATTATTTTCAGCTGGTGAGTATTTCTCAAGACTTTTATTGTTTTAAATCTTTTTATTTTTTATTCATATGTAATAGATATACATACTTTGGGGTTATGTGTGATAATTTGACACATTCATGTAATGTGTAAACATCACATCAGGATAACTGGGATACTCATTACCTTAAATATTAACTTTATGCTAGAGACATTCAAATTATTCTCTTCTAGTTCAAGATTTTTAAAGTATTGGACTGAGTGTTTCATTTGCTCAACCCAAATTCTAATGATTTCACTGATTCTGTCTTCTCCCCTATGCATTGCCCTTGGAGGAAACCCCAAACTATTTGGCAAGTGTTTAAAGCCATGTATGATATGGCTCCTTTCCAGTCACTCAGCCTCTTCCTCATACTATCCCCACATATAGTTTATAGTTCTGCCAGTTTCAACTGTCTGCAGCATCCACCTCACCATGCTTTTTCACACCTCTCTTTTAGCTCAGTGCTTCCCAAATTCCAGGCATTCAAATATCAATTGCACAATTTGGCCACTTTTGTATACCAATTGAGAAACTATTGAGTTAATATTTAAGATTGTTCCTTAAAAAGTAGACTTTGAGCGACAGTAGGTGTGGGGGCATGGGTTTGATGTAGTGGACGTGTGTATGTGAGCATATGGTGTGTGCGTAGTTTTTTTGTAATTCATGTGAAAATAAATGTATGACCAATGAAATAAAATATAAAGGTTTTGGCTTGGCATGTTGGCTCACACCTGTAATCCCAGCATTTTGGGAGACTGAGGCAGGAGGGTTGCCCAAGCTGAGGAGTTGGAGACCAGCCTGGGCAACAAGGTGAAACCCTGTCTCTACTAAAATACAAAAAATTAGCCGGGCCTGACAGTGTGCACCTGTAGTCCCAGCTACTCCAAAGGCTGAGGCAGGAGAATCACTTGAACCCAGGAGGTGGAGGTTGCAGTGAGCCGAGATTGTGTCACTGCACTCCAGCCTGGGAAACAGAGCAAGATTCCCTCCCTCTCTCTCTCTACATATATACTAAGGTTTTCCTGTGCCACCTAAAATTGTCTTCCCTGATGACACATAATCTCTGTATTGGAAAACACTACATTGGTTTCATTTTTCTGTTATATGTCATTCTCTCCTTCTGATAGATTAACTGTTATTCATCTCATGGGTCTAGGAAGGATGCCCTGATCTTAAGTTTAAGGTAGATCCTTCCTTCCTTGGGGTCTTTGAGCATTTTGAGCATTTTGCGCCTTTCTTTTTTTTTAAATCTCAGCACTGAGCACATAAAATTGCATTGGTTTACTTATTTTTTAGACAAGCATTTATTGAACTCCTCTATGTTCCAGCCTCTATGTGAGAATGTAGTGGTGGGAAAATAATGCTTTTTTCTTCCTTTGAGAAGCTCATAGACTAGTGTTGCTTTTGCTTTGGCAATGGGAACCCAGAACCCAGAAAAAGACTTCCAATCTAGTCAGGGACATGGGCTAGATTGGGGGCTGTGTCAGGAAAGGATTCCAGGTGGAGGTAACTCTGAGCTGAGTTATAGAGAGTAATAGGTTAGTAAACATCTATTTAATACAAAAGAAGGCAGTAATGGAGAAGCAGAGCAACAAGAATGACAAGAAACATACAGAAACTAAACAACAAAGGGCAAACATAAATCCAACCACATCAATTGTTATCTTAAACACTCCAGTTAGAAGGCAGAGATTGTAAGACTAGATGAAAACATCCCAGGATCTGACCATATGGTGTCTACAAAAGAATCACTTTAGATTCAAAACACAAATAGGTTGAAAGTTAAAAAAAAATGTAAAAAGATATATTATCAAACAGTATCCAAGCTGGAGTGTCTCTACTAACAAGCTGGAATGGCTATAGCAACATTAGACAAAATAGACTTTAAAACAAAATGAATGTTACTAGACACAAACAGGGACATTTAATAGTGACAAAGATTCAATTTATCAGGAAGCTATAAAAATGATAAACATGTATGCAACTAACAACGGAACTCTAAAACCAAAAGGATTAAAAGGTGCAATAGAAAATTTGACCATAATAATTGAAGATTTCAGTACTTATTCTCAAAAACAAGTAGAAAATGTGATAGCAAAAAAAGAAAATGTAATAAACAAAAAATCAGGAAAGACCTGTAAGAATTAAAATAACACTATCAACTAACTCAACTAACATGACTTAACTGACCTCTGTAGAACACTTCACCCAATGATAGTAAAATATACACATTTTTTTTTTTGAGACAGGGTTTTGCTCCATCACCCAGATTAGAGTGCAATGGCAGATTGGTAACTCACCATAACCTTGAATGCCTGGACTCAAGTGAACCTCCTGCTTTGGTCCCCTGAGTAGCTAGGACTACAGCTGTATGCCATGATGCCTGGCTAATTTTTAAATATGCGTGTGTGTGTATATGTGTGTGTGTGTGAGTGTGTGAGATATGGTCTCACTGTGTTGTATAGGCTGGTCTTGGACTCCTCACCTCAAGAGATCTTCCTGCCTAGGCCTCCCAAAGGGCTTGGATTATAGGCATTAGCCAGTCTTCCCAGCCTCAAAATACACATTCAGGTGTATATTAAACATTCTTTATGTGCTAGGCCATAAAACAAGTCTCAGTAAATTTAAATAAATTGAAATCATACAAGTATGTTTTCTGACCATAAAATAATTATGCTAGAAATCAACAACAGAGGAAAATTTGAGAAATCAGTCCTCACTGGGGTTTGCAGCCCAGTTTGCATCCTCTCTGGGTAGTTCAACAAAATTTTAAGCCAATAAATTAATTTTAAATGGCTTTGAGTTGACAGAACTTCCAGAAGACCATTATAAGGAAATGCAAATTATTTCTGAAAGAACTCACCTTTAACTTAGGCCTTAAAGAACTTCTACTGTTAAAGTTCCAAGAAATATGAGCTGATGTTAATAGTCACAAAGCCCACAAACAAAAAAACAATCAAACAAAAAAACCCAAGACATCTTGAGTGAGAACCAGTAAGAATAAACAGCAGACTGTGAGATCAGATATTGGAGTTATCAGAGCCAGTATATACAATAAAGATATTTCTATATTTAAATAAATAACAAAATTGAAAATGAGGAAAACATAAGAACAATACATGTGACCAAAGAGATTTGAATAAAAAACAATTCCTATGAATGAAAAATAATTGAAATTAACAACTCAATAGATAGAATTTAATAGCATATTATATACAACTGAAGAAACAATCAATTTGGTAGAAGATAGACTTACAGAAATTGCTCAGGGTATACCCATGAGAGATAAAGAGATGGAAAAAAAGAAAGCAAGATTAACTTGTATGGAGTTTAAATGAGAAGCTATAAACATGCCAATTTGCAATTTCAGATGGAGAGGGGACAGACAGGGTAGAGGTAATATTTGAAAAAATAATGGTTGAGAATTTTCCTACATTGATGAAAGACACACATCTGTAAATGTGGAAGTTCTGGTGAGTCTCAGGCAGAATAAAATAAAATAAAATAAAATAAAGTAAAATAAAAAACACACCTATGCAAAGCCTGATTGAATTGCACAATGCCAAAGATAGAAGATCATAAAAGCATAGAGTAAAAACATACAGGTGACTTACAAAAAAACAGCAAATACACCAACAGCTGATTTCTCAATAGCTACAAAGGAACATAGAAAACAGTGGAATAATATCTTCAAAGTGCTATAAAAAAACCCTGATAATTTAAATATCTCTCAAGGAGAGAAAAGAAAGGACTTTTTTAGAAAGGCAAAAACTGAGAAAATTGACCACCAACTAACATTCAGTGAAGTAATCATGAAGATTGTATTTTAGGCAGAACATAAATAATTCCAGATGGAAGGCTGGAGATGCAAGAAGAAATGGTGGTAAAGAAAGCAGTAAATATATGGGTAAATCCAAACAAATCTTAATAATATAAAACAGTAAAAATAATGCCTTGTGGAATTTTAAAGAGTATAATTAAAATGCACAAGCATAATAGAATATAAGATCAGAAGAAAGTGAAGGGAATAAAAATGTTCCAAGATCTTAGATTCTGAAATGCTTAGTGTGCTAAATAAACATAATAGTATATCTAGGATGGGATAGGAATATATGACATAACTTCTCAACTGGTAGATAGAAATATATGGAATGAGAAAAATAGCAATTAGAAAGTAAAATAATAAAAGTAAAAGGAGCAGAAGAAACATAAAAATACACATAGCACATAATTTAATGATGGAGATAAACCCAAGTATATCTGCAAGTGCTATAAAGCTAAACATTATCACACTTGTTTAAAAAAAATCTATCAACATGATATTCATAATGACCCCAAACATAGGACATGAAAAAGACAAAAATGCTCATAATTACATTCTTGGTCAATACTACACAAACAAATTTGGCAAAACTGTTGCAATATTAGGTAAAAATTAGTTTAAGAAAATATTTTTTGCTAGAGATAAAGAGATTCACTATATAAGGAAATAACTGTCCATTCCTAGGAAGATATAACTGGCTTGTGTCTATCAAATTACATAGCCACGATGTACGTGAAGCAAAGACTGACAGAACTAGAAAAATAAATAGATAATTCCAGCATCACAAGAGATTTTTAACACTTTCCTCTCAATAATTGATGGTTTAAATATCCAAATAATCAGTAAGGATAAGATTTGGACATTATAATTATTAAGCTTGAGCTAAAAGATACAACTAGAGCATTTTACCCAACAATTGCAGAAAAAAGCAGGTTTTCAATCATACAAGGAGCATATGAAAACCGGCATATTTTAGGCCACAAAACAAAACAAAATAAAACATTCAGATATTTGGTATCATAAAGCCTTTGTTTTCTGATTTCAATGAGACGAGCAAGAAATTCTTAACAAAAATTTAACTAAAACCTTCATATGTTTGGAAAACAAACCTTTGATTCTGTACAACTCATATGTCCAAGAAGAAATATTTAGGAGAAAATGATATAAAAATATTTCATTTGAAAACATAATATGCATCAAAATGGTTACTTGGAAGTAAACTGTAGACTGAAATGTTTGTAATAGAAAAAGATAAAGGCCAAACAGCTAAGATTCCAACTTAAGAAGTTAGAAAAAGAACAACAGAGTAAACCAGAGAAGCAAAAGAACAAAATAATAATGGTATAAACAGAAACGAATGACATTAAAAATAACAGCAAACATCAACAAATCTAAAGCTGGTTCTTTGAAAATATTAACAAAATGGATGAACCTGTGGAATGGGTAATCAAGAAAGTAAAATATATTTAAAATACATATTAAAATATATTTAGTGATAGAATTTGTAACTTACATAAAAGAGGACATTATGAACAACTTATGCCAATGTATGTGAAAGCTATATTAAACAGATACATGTGTTAAAAAAATCAACTGGTGGTATAGTAAAAGGAGGGTGGGGGAAGACACTTTCTTATTGACATTGTTTAGAATTTCTAGAACATGGTGTTAATGAACAGCAGACACACATTTTGTCAACTTTACTGATGATTTTAAATTATCTGTAGGTAATACACCCCTTATTCCCTGCGACTGGAGAGGACTGATCTCATATCCTCCCCACCTCCCACCTTAACATTTTACAGCAAAGAAAATAAATGAATACCAGCTGTATACAACAATATGCCACTCACTGGCTATGTTACTTCATCTGACTCATTTAATTTTAGGGGCTTCAGTATTATCACATGCAATGCAAAGGAGCATTCTAACCACCTGAGCATTTCAGCGCTTTAACCATCTGGGTCTCTCTTCTCAGCAAAATGAGAATAACGGGCTCTGTCTTTCCTTCAGTAATGTCCAGGTAAATATTTGAAAACTGTCTTTCTAAAAGCAAACAAGTTAAAACAGCAGAAGCACCCCCCCACCCCCCGCCAATTTGTAGCCTTTGCAAATTTCCATGGTGTAAATACTTCCAACAATGGTAGACAATTTTAAGCTACCAACAAGAAGTCACTTGACTACAGCATTGGGATGAGGTGTGCACAATCAGCTTTCATGAGCTTGTCTGAGCCAGCTCCAGCACATCACTGTCACCCTCTCTATGTAGTTGTCAGGAACTAGCATGGCTGCCAGAAGCTGTCACCTCAAATGATGTCATAAGAAGGATAGCAAAGTTTGACCCTTAAATCAGACAAAATTAAGTTTGAAGTACAGCTCTAACCTCTTATTATAATCCTGGTTAAGTCATTTTGCTCTCTATGCTGTAGTTGCCTTACCAAGAAAATGAAAACAGTAAGAGTACTTCAACCCAAAGTCCATTCATTCATTCAACAGTCTTACTTGAGCAAGGTGATGTGACAGGCACAGTGGTAGGCTTATCGGGAGGATTACATTGAAGTGCTTGGCTAAGTGTCAAGTGCCTTAACTCTTTCAACTAAGAGATTTCTCCTACATTTAGTCTTTGGCTCATGCTGCAACCTTTCCACATGTGATGTCATCTACCCCACTGCATGGTTTGGATTTGCTCACACCTGGGTAACTTCCTAATTATTATCTCCCAGGGCACTTCTCTGAGCTCCAGATGCTTGTATCCATCACCTACTGGCCACCTCCCTTGAGGCACACTCCACATGCCCCCAAATGAACTCATTATTTCTTTCCATCCACTCCATCTTCTCCTCCTCCTGGGTTTGTTCCTTTTCTCAGAGAATGAGGCCATCAATTCCCTAAGTGCCAGACACTCTTCCTCAAAACCTTCCATGGTAAAGTGTTTCCTTCCATATGAAGAGTAGCTCCTTCCACTGCCGTGCTTAAATGGTAATGCTAGACTGGACCCAACAACAATTTCAAGTTTATCTTGCAGAGTTCTTGTCACAATCAGTATTTTTTGAATTAAGTGAGTAAACTAATGGTGAGAATTTCATGCACCGTAATAGGATTTGAGAGAAGCCATTCTGGGGTGTAGAGAGAGCTATTGATCTCTGAAATTGCATCCCTCAGACAATAGTACGTTTTATCATTCCTAAACTGAGAGCTGGGCTTCATAAACAATTGGCTCAAAATTGGTTGATTGGTTGACTTATTATTTCATCCAACATGCACATTGTGAATACCTGCTGATATGGTTTGGCTCTGTGTCCCCACCCAAATCTCATCCCAAATTGTAATCCCCCTGTGTTGAAGAAGGGAGAGATTGGATTATGGGAGCTGTTTTCCCCATGCTGTTCTTGTGATAGTGAATTCTCACAAGATTTGATGGTTTTATAAATGGTAGATTTTCCTGCACACTCACACTCTCTTCTGCTGTCTTGTGAATATGTGCCTGCTTTCCCTTCTGCCATGATTGTAAGTTCCTTGAGGGCTCCCCAGCTATGTGGAATTGTGAGTCATTTAAACTTCTTTTCTTTATAAATTACACAGTCTTGGGCAGTTCTTTATATGTGTGTGAGATGGACTGATCTCATGTGGCAGATGCTTTTCTGGGTTCTGAGGATATGGTGATGAACAGAGTACAGGTCCAAGGATTTCATTGTCTAGTGGAGGGGAAGACATGTGAAATGTAATGAAATGTGTGCTCTGAAGAAGGGCTGTAGGAAGTGCTCTGTGTACAAAGAGGACAGAGTGATGACTTCTGCCTCTGACAATCAGGGCACACAGTATGGAGGTGGTAATATTTGTTTGCAACCTTTTATAATGTGGAAGAGTTTGCTAGTTGAAGAAAGGAGTGAGGGTGGAGGAGAAAACGGAAGTCCTAGGCAGAGGAAACAGCACATGTACAATATGGAGGCGGGAAATGTTCTCCTATGACTTATACAAGTGTGTGCGTCAGGAATGAGGCCAGCGTGGTCCACGAGGACCAAGGACTGCGTGCGTCCAGTTCAGGGATTTTCAGGGTCAGCATGCATCAGAATCATCTGGACATCTAAAAAGGGGCACTCCTGGGTCCACTGAGGCCTGAGGACTCACAATCACTGAGGTGGCACCTAGGTATCACTATGTAGAAATTCTCCAGAGGTGATTCTAACGCAGAATTAAGCCTGAAGGTTAGCAAGGTTCAGCACCGTGTCCATGGTCATACAGAAAGTGGCAGGAATGGATGTCCCACTCAAATCCCTGGGGTGATTATTAAGAATCCTGAGGTCTAAGGGCTATTGGTCTCAGCTGCCTTTGTGGGCAGTGAAACTGCCTGCTGGACTCCACACACTGTCACAAATCTTGATTTTCTTGGAAAGGCAGTGATTTCCCTTGCCTGCCTCGAGGAAGGGCTGCGGCTGATTCCAGAGATTGGCATCCTCTCCAGCCTCATCAGGTCCTTAGATAATGACAAATCCCTTTCATTTGCTCTCCATTATTTTGTTGTAAATGAGAAAGTAATAAAGCAAGGCTGCAACCGGACTAATTAAATCAGCCATTTCTAATCCCATCGATCCAGGGAAAGAGAGTTGTGGAGGGTGGACAAAGAGGCTTTTGATTCAGAATAAGGCAAATGCATTTCTGTCACAATGTGTGTGTGGAAGGGGGCGTGAGGACCGAGCAAGAAACAGCTCTGGACCCGGGATCTGAACTCTGTGGGAGGGGAGGCATGACATCCCTGGGGTGGAAGGCAGCTCCACTCCACCGGGGGGGGGGGGGGCGGTGAAGATGGAGCACCATATAGAAAAGCACGTTGTTTTCTTCTTAGGACACTACGAGAGGAGAGGCCGTCGAAGTGAGAATCTTGTCTTTGTTGCTGGGGGATGAACGTTGGGGGCTGGATAATCATCACCAAAGGTGGCAAAAGTAAGTACATGAATAAATACATAATTTTTAAAAAAGAGACCTGTAGGAAGCCAGCAGGTGTGTTTCATGGGCTAAGCAGCACTGGGCAGGTTGAGTTTAGAAATATCTTTTCTGTTGTTTTTCTGTGGAAGGTCATTTTTGTCAGTCACATGGACTTGCCCAGTTCCTCCTAGCTGTGGTCTCCTGATTCATCTCCCTGGCCACCCCCTTCTGAACTGCTTGTAGTTCTTTGAAGGTGCCAGAGTGTTCCATGCCTGCTTGATTTTATTCATGCTACACTACCTGCCTGGGGGGCTCTTCCCTAGCCCTTCTTCTGGAGTTTCTCAAAGTGTCATCTGTGTGCAACTTACCTTAGAAAAACTTAGTAATTTTGCTGAAAGTGCAGAGCTCAGACCTTAGCACATTCCTGCCAAATCACGCTCTGGGGGCTGGAGCTCAAGGATCTGGATTTTGGCAAAAATGATGGGTGATTCGTAGTAATACCAGTGTGTTAGAATTGCTGGCAGCCCAGTTCTTTCTGTGTGGGAACACCTATTCATCTTTCTCTTCACTGCTTCAGTGTGTAGAAATATAAACAGGGCTTCCTGTTGCTTTAGGCTTAGAAATGGTCAAAAGCATTTTTATTTGATTCAACCTTGTTGTAAACGTCTGCAGAAAGAAAACAATGAATTGTAATGTCCATCTCAAAAACGAACAGATTTTATAGTGGCTAGAGAACAAACATCTAGAGAGGAAGAAAAAAAAGTTTAAACTGGGCAATTTTGACTTCAGCAGTGCCCGAAATGAATAACAGTAAGTAGAATTTATGAACTATCATTGTATCTTAACTTAGCCATATTTTATGACTTTCCAAAGTAAGCTAAAGCATATCTTACAAACTTTGACAACTATACAAACATAAAAATTTACAACTTAGGTGAGTAAAGGCTGACACTGTAATAAAATAATTTGACTGTAAAAGAGTGCTTGCCTTTCAGCGGACATTAGTCATGTCGTCTGATAGATTGGAAACCTCTCAAAGTTTGGGAGGAAATTCTTGCTTTATGAGTTTCACATCATCAGCATAGAATGAGAAAATTTGATTTTGCAGCCTCCCTTGCAGCTCAAACTCAGATCATTTATACTTTTAACAAGTTCTACTGAGCGTTAGGCCCTGCACAAGATGGGATTTGAAAGTAAGAAATAGAAATCTGACTTTCCTCTGGCCCATTTTGCTGCAAAAGGTCACGGCAGAAGCACCAGGTTTGGGAGGGTCCTGGGTGCCCATCAAGTTCCTGGTTCAGAAGTTACTTTTGCTGGGAGCCTTTGGTTCCTAGTGTTGAAGCTGGGGTACAGCTAAAAGGCAGTGAGAGCTACAGCTGTGGTTTCCCTACCAGCTGTTCAGGATGTTCCTGAAAGCTTAAGCTGGAAGCTGACTCACCAGCTCTCCTTGCAAGTCACTGAGCTACCCCTCCCTCTATCCCACTTTCTCTAATATCACCCTTAGTACAAGGATCAAAATCAGGAAATTCATATTGATATAATTCTATCACCCAAATTGGTAGATGTTTATCAAATTCTGATTAAAATCAAAATTGTCCTATAAAGTAAAAACCCTAAAAACAAAACAAAATCAAAAAACAAAAACCTAAAGACAACGATAAAACCCAAAAAACAAACAACCATTATTTTCTGTTCCAGGATCCAATCCAGAATTCTGTATGATATTTCATTGTCGTAAATCTGTAGTCTCCTTCAATCCAATTAGTTCCTCAGTATTTATTTTTCCATAATGACCATGACACTGGTTCAGAATGCAAACAGGTGTTTTATTTTGTAAAAGATTCCTCAGGTTGCGTTTGTCTGTTGTTTCTTCATGATTTAAGTCGTATCATTCATTTTTGGCAGGAATAGCACAGAAGTGATGTTCTCAGTGTATCATATTGAGAGGCACACAATGTTGGTCAGCCTCTTTACTCCTGGTGTTTCTTTGATTACTTGATGAAGATGGTGTCAGCCAGGTCTCTTTCTCCACTGTAAAGTTACCATTTCTCCTTATGTAATTATTATGCATCCAAAATTCTTTCACTAACTTATTTACTGCTTTATCAGTCAGAGTTGGCTTCTGTTGCTTGCAACAAAGAGCTCTGACAGTGATATCTCTTTATAATAAAAGAAAAGGGAAAACCATAGAGGATATTTTCTGCTTAGGATCAACATCTGAGCATGATTAAATTCTACTTGAGACCTTCACTTCAGCTCAATTGATCTGTGTTTAGGGAAGAAACTTTGGTTGCTTTCTGATCGGAGTAACCTAAAATATTTTATAGCGCATCTGAATAACAGAGCATTTTTAATCTGAGTGATTTGCCTCGTAGGTTCCCAAAAATTAAAAGCTGATTCTCTTCTTAGAGGAAGACTCACATTTCTGATGAATCTTTTGCTCTCTCAAGCAAGGGGCTTATCTTATCCTGTTATCACAAACATCACCTGTTCTAAGAATCTTTCTTGACTGCTTCCTGGAGATAAACACCTCTGAGCTTCTATTCTGCCTTATGCAGATGTAACACCTGAAAGCCCTTGGACCTCTCTGAGTAGACTACCACCTTTGAGGGCAGGAATTTACTGTTTCCACTTGGGCATGCTCAGCACACTCAGCACTCAATGCAGTACGTCCCTGGAATAAGTGCTCAATGGATGTTTGTTGAATCAAAGAATTTATGTAAGAAGATATGATTGTGGCAAGTTTGGCATAGCCCATTAGGGTACATCCTTGCAAAGTATTTAAAAGACTAGGTATTCTCAGCTCTGGCAGTGCCCAGCTCTTCATATTCTCTTGAATAGTGAATTCTATGGCCCTTTGGAACTATTATGGTAATTTAAGCAAAAAAAAGTGGCATGACTGTGTCTGGGTTTTGGGTAACATTTCTTTGGCTGCATTGGAGGATGAATGGAAAAGCCAAGACTATGGGCAGGTAGACTTGGCAGGTGATTCTGCAGTGGTCCACGCATGAGAGGCAGAGGGCTGGACAGAAGCAAGAGATATTTTAGACTGTCATAAAAATGCTACGACTTATCAGTGGACTGCTCCAAGCCAGGTTGTTGAATTTGCTGTTTTTTTCTTCACTGTAGCCCTGAACATTGTGTTTGAAACCCCCGTTTCCTCGTGAGGAGGGAAAGGCTGCTAGATTTGTCTAAAAACACAGCTAATGAGGGTAGAGCCAGTGGTTAATTCAGAGACGTCTGGCCCCAAAGCCCATGCACCTTCCTGTGGATCTCATACCTGAACCCAGTGCTGCTCTGATGGCCTCTGCAGACCGCCTCCCACTCGTCGCAGTGACAGAGAGACATAGCTTTGCTGTACCAGGGCTCAGCCACCTGTAAGGACAAGAGGGATGCTGCAATTTAAACGTGCGGCTGCTGCTCAAGGGGAGGAGAGAAAGAGGCGAGGCCTGTGGTGTTGGCTACTGCATAGGACTGCAGCTCTGGCTGAGGATTTCTGCTCCCCATCTGCCCTGGTCCAGGGAGGGTAGGTTTTGCAAATGTAGCCGATTGGAAGTAAAGCAGTCACTGCAAATTCAGATGTCCCCTGTGAGCTGGGAAAGAATCACAAGGGTCATCTGTAGGGCAGGATTAAGAATGGACATTCTGTAAGGTTCCTGCTACTTGAAATTCTACAATTCTATAAACCATCTCCAAGTTTTTCTCATCATCTCCCATGGTGTTGTTTCTTTCTCCAGTGTTAGTTAATATTTCAGGAAACCTTGGTGTTTGAAGCTTAACCTTGTAATTTTGACTATTTGGGAGAGTCCCTGAATATCCATGTGGTATAATTTGTAACTTTGTTGAGGCAAAGTTTGAATTTCAAGGGCTGTGAGAGCAACTAAGAGCAAGCACTTAGCTGGTGAGTGAGCCTCAGGCAGCCCCATCGCCACACGCTGCAGCCGTGTGGCGTCTACGCGCTGTCATGTAATAATTAAGAAGAGCTGCTGCCATTCTCAAGCGTGAATTCTGGGCCAGACATGGTATTACACTCCACATGCATTGTCTCACTTTCTCCTCACAAACACCTGGCAGAATGGTAAGTGTCTCATTTTGCAGAGAAACAGAAGCTCAGAGGAGCTAGGTAATTTTCCCATAATGTCACAGCCATTAAGTGGCAGAGCTTCCACCATTGTTTCTCTTCAGGCTTAGGAAGGTTTATGGTTGAGGTGACTGCCATTAGGATGTCATAGAATTCCTATATTCAGTCAATATTGAGTGAGAACGTGCCCTGTGCCAGGCACTGTTCCATGGATAGCATTATTACAGCAGCGAACCAAAAAGGACACACAGCCCTGTTCTCCCAGAGCTTTCATTCAAGTGGGTGGAGCGGGCAATAAGCTATATAAACAATAGACATATTCTGTGTTGGATGGTGACTGCTGCTAGGGAGGAAAATACAGCAGTGAAGGGGGAGGGTTCAGGGCAGGGCAGGTTGGGGTTGGTGGCTCAGTTTTAAATAAGGGGGGACATGCAGGGACCCCCACAGAGAGGGTGACAGATACACAAAGGCTCAGAGGACCACAGGGAGAGCATGTGAGGGCCAGTAGGCCAATTAATTCTACTCACTTCAGCCTCTACTTAGAAGGTGTGGGAGGTCACTGGAAAGTTTGCAGCAGACAATGCCTTGGTCTGACCTGTGTTTGGAAAGAATTACTGTGGCATGTGGAATATTGATGAAAGGTGGGGAAAGACGGGAAGAAATGAGGAGTCCAGGTTGGAGGCTCTTCCAGGCGTTCTTTCAGTGTCAGAATTTATTTAAATAGATTTTAAAACATCCTGCATGGTTTTCTAAAAGGATCACTAGAGGTCTAAGCAGGTATCTTCAATATTTTGGTGATATCTTACTGCATTTGGAGAAAAAAACAATTTGCCACCACAAATGTGGGGACTAGGCAAGGTCTTGGCTTGCAATCCTCACAGATGTCTACAGCGTATGACTGTTAACTGATTCTGGGCTTGGGTCAGGGACAGTGACCAAGAAAATACTGCTGGGATCTGAGACTCAGAAGCAGCAGCTCATCTTGGAAGAGATGAGGACCCAGAAGCCACACTGGGAACAAGCTGTGGTGGTGACAGCAGCCTTTCGTGCTGGGAAAACCAGGAACCTGCAGTTCCAAGGAGAACGTGTCTGGGGAAGGGGCGGGGGTGCAGTCTTGGCAGCACAGACCCGCAGATGTCTTTAAGTTTCAGAGCAGCAGATTTAAGGGTTGTATGGCTCAGAACTGTAAGGGCAGGACTGGGGAGCCTAGACTGTTCTGCTAACCAAGCCGGTGAAAAGGAAACTTCTCTGAGTGGATACTATGGTTAGTAATTTGCTTAGGGTGGCCAGCACACAGAGCTTAGTGTCCACAGGAAGTGTGTTTCTTCTTGGGTGTCTGCAATAGCATTTCCAAGATGGATAGTCACTTAGATTCATTTTGGGTCATAGTGAAATGTGCCCTAGACTTAGGAGTTCAAAATCCTGATTTTAAACTTCTGTTCTGCCACCTTCTAGTTTTGTGATCTTGGGGAAATCACACAACCTCTTCATACCTTTTTCATCTCTACCATGTGATCACCTGTCTTGTATGCTCCCCTTCTGCAGGGGGAATTACCCTTGCGAACACATGGTTTGCTTTGACCAATGAAATGTGTCCAGAAGTGACATGTGACACTTCTGGGGGAAAGCTTTAAAAAGTCAGTACACAGCTTGCCATGTTTCTCTTTCCTAGTCTCTGTGACTGTGGAAGAATGGATCTAGACAGAGCCTCCATCAGCCTGGGGCCCTGAGGAATTACGATATGCAGAACTCCCTGCTGACCTGTGGTGGTCATGTAAGTATGAGTGAGAAACGGTAACTATTTGCTTTAAATCTTTAAAGATTTCTAGGTTGGTTGTTACCACAGCGTAAGCTAACTTGTCATGACTGATACAAATGGAAATAATAATCTCATATATATAGCATAAGATTGTTCTGATAATTGAATAATTATTCCCTTGTTCTGTAACTATTTCCTTCACCACTCTAGGCTCTTGTTCACTCTTTAGGTATCGGCTGAAAAGTCCCTTCCTGAGAAAGTCTTTCTGGCCCTCAATGAGTTAGTTCCCTCTGCTGTTAGAGGCTCCTTTGTAATCTTCATCTCACCTGTAACCCCTCCTTGTATAGTCTGTGACCCTACTCTTCCTTGACATCTAAGAAGGTGAGCCCTTGCCTGCCTTGTTCATATTGGCCCCCACTCCTTGTATAGAACCTGGCACAATGTAAATGCTCAAAGATTAATGTGAGTATGACCAGTTAATCTAAGTAAGACTAAGAAATGGAGTGCCTGGCATGAGGACAGCAGCCTCTTTTTTCTCTTGTCACCAGCAAAGATTCCTTTATATTTCTCTTCTCCCCTCAGGGGCTCCATATTTGAAAATATTTCTGTCTACCAAACAAACTGCATTTATTATAAAGCAGTGCATTTGACCGTTCCTTATTACTCAAAGACACATGTAGCTGCTGATAAGAGCTTCTGATCAGCAGGAGATAATCACCACGGCCACATCAATGAATATAATTCCAGCCCCAAGTAAAGCAAACAGATGTTTGCATTTGTACAGCTTTACAGGGCCTTTAGCTAACAGTCGCTTCAACCAAAAGGACATTTAATGTTTATGTAACTAGAGGTCCCCAGGGAGGCGTTTTCAGGGTTGGTCAGGAATCTCCACCATGTCGTTGAGGATTTTGGCAGCTTCTGTCTTTCCCCGCTGCCATCTTTGTTTTCTCTCATGCCTGTTGCCTCCTGGTATTCCCACCATGTCAGCAGCTGCTCCAGGAAGCCTGAGCACGTTGGACAGGGTGAAGGGGCACAGCCAGTAATCTCTTGTCTCTTGTCTGTTACTTTCACCTGGAAATCAAAAGCTTTCCCAGAAACTCCTCCTCAGACTTTGCTGTAGGTTTCTTTAGGCAAAACTGGATTCTCAGGAAGTGGCTGGCAAAGGGCCTGGCAGTCCGCCTGAGCTGTGACCTGGGCCTGACATATGGCATCCTGGACAAAACTGGGGGCCCATGGGCAAGGAACGAAGTCAGGAGAGCGGCTTCTGGGTGGCAATGAACAGCGTCTGCAGCACCTGCTGCGGTAATGCGGCCTCTTCATGTCTTCCTCATTCGTTTAGTCAAACCCACTCGGTTAACAGGTGAAGGAGAGAGCAGTGCCCAACCACGAGGAAATCTTCAAGGTCTCGTCTTGATTGAGGGGCAGGTAGAAGTTAGGCTCTCAGTCCTCAAGATCTCTTCATTCTTTTAAAGAAATAATCGAAAGAGGCTCACCATCATGAAATGTTGCTTAGCACAAGCAGAGAGGCCGCCCCACGGGCCCTGTGGGGAGAAGAGCACAAGGTGGGCAGTCTGAGTTCCAGTCCAGCTTCTGCTTCTATCTAGCTGTGCCTTGTTGGGCAACTATGTAATGTACTTTAGGCTTGATTTTGTTTCATCAGCCATCTTATTTAATTTGATTTTACAGATGAGGAAATTGAGAGCTGCAGAGGTAAAGTGACATCCCAGCGTCGCACGGCTAGTGAGTGGTGGGGCAAAGACTTGAATGCAGACCTCGTGACTTCCTGTTTGGGCCTACCCTTGATAGTTGTGTCCGGGAGAGCCTCAAGTACTCCCTGAGTAAGCGGTTAGAGCTGGACACCCTCCCCGCTGTTTAGGACGTAATTCACTGTGTTAGGAGGAGTTGTTGATCATTTGTTTAAAAACAGACTTACAAAATTTGGCTCTCAAGTTCTCAAGTTGTGTTTATGCAGTGGCTCTTGGCAGGTGGATGTATCTGGATATTATTAATTATTGCAAAATGCTGTGTTAATTTATGTGTCACTGAGTCACCCAGTGCTGCAATGATGGAATGGTAGGAACGGGGTCATTTTGATCTTTAGTAACAGCAAAGAACGTCAACTCCAGATGGCAATAGTTCCCTCACCCGTCTAGACATCTCTCTTGGGGAGATTTCTTTCATTAAATACACATTCCAGGGCTGCATCCCTTGGAAAGCCCAGACAGGGACTACAAAATTGTATCTTTACAGAGTTTTGATTGGAGATTCTGATAATCAGCCTAATATTTCAATCACTGCGTGGACAGAATGCGACTTCTCAAAGCAGCCCTTGAATACCTTTGAATTGTTTATTTGCTTTGTTTTCAAACAAAATGTGTGTTAGTACCAGGTGGAAGGATATAGCACAGTGATGACCAGATGGTCCAAACTTCTGAACTTCTCAGAAACATTATTAACCATGGAGGTGATTTGCTTTTGCTTTAAATATGTATAATTAAGAACACAGAGTTCCTCACTAAGAGAACTAAAGATAAACTTTGAGTGTCATCATTATTCCATTCCACTTGAGAATGCTATCAAAACAATGTTTAAATAAATGCTGAACTGAACTCATGGAACATTACCAATTATCTTAGATCAGTGGTTCTCAATGGAGGTAAAGTGGTGTTTGACAGTGCCTGAGACGTTTTTTGGTTATTGTAATTGGGCAGGCGGAGGGGGTACAAGTATCTGGTGGGTAGAGATCAAGGATGCTGCTGTATATCCTACAATGCACAGGACATCCCTTTAACTTTGGGATGTGTGTTTGTGTGTGTGATGCTGGTCATACCATCTATGACTCTAGGACAATCTTGTGGGAATTTATGTGTGAAACCTTCTGCTGTCTTTAGGCCCTGTCTGGAAAGACTTTTGGTCTCTACTTCTTCATTTCTATGTGGTCATTGGAAGCACTAGGTATATAGTCATCTATCTCTTTTTCAGGTTCTTGAGCTGCCAAGACCTCCTATGACTGCTGTAATTGTACAGGTGTGGCCTGTGGATTGCTCTTTCCCAAGACTAGGTCTGTTTACCACTCTTCTCTCTTACTTGGTTAAGAGAACTCATTTTCACCTCTTCTTCTCTGGCCTGTGTCATAGCACCTGCTCTCAGTCTTTTGCCAGTCAGGGGTTACTAGAAAATACTTCCTTTTGTTTTTGAAAGGCTTAGGAAAAAACCCACAAATTGGAAAATTTCAACCAAACATAGGAGGTGTTGAAGGCATAGGCACTTATAAGTGCACATTACAAAAGTTGATGGCAGAGGTCTGTATGGGAGTCAGGAGTCTTGGGTTAGAGCTCACTGTTCACCATCAATTTGCTGAGTGGCCTTGGGCCACTTACTTCCCTGCTCTGGTCCCAACTTTACCCTGGATGGCTGAGAAGAGTTCTCAGGTCCCTTCCTGTTCTGACATTGAAAACTCTGAAGTTGTCACAAGTTTCCCTCCTACAAAGACCCACAGAATGACCAGAAAGGACACATCCGGTGAGTCACAGCCTGCACTCATGTTTTCCTCCTAAGTATTAAGAGGAATGCTCAAGCTTCTCATTCTGGCAGAATCCTATGCCCACACAGACGGATGTCAATTCTGGCATTTATTAGAATGCCGGTAAATCTTGAAAACAATAAATATCTCATTACTTTGCTGATGATGTGTCTTTAAGTGCTACTTCAAAATACCCGTCTTTGCTGTGCTTGATTTACAACCCAGACTCATTTTAATCTTGCAATCTTTCATTTTTTGCAAGCACTTTCTTGGACCCTAATCAGATTTCTATAAATTCCCTAGAGCAACAGACAATGATACTGAAGAGGTATCGCAGGGATGGTGCCACCCCACATCCTGACAGGTTTGACATCTGATTTTCTGACCTGTGATTTTCAGTGTATTGCAGATAAAATGATATAGACTTTAATGTCAGGCAGGCCTGGATCAGTATTCCATATCCCTTCTCCATTAGGGGCTAGCTGGGTCATCTTAGACAAACTAACTTAACCTCTCTGAGCCTTAGTCCCCTCACCTGTGCAATAGGGGATGATGGTTTCCTTGCAGATCTAAGGTAAAGAGGAAGTGAACTGACAGATGCAAAGCACTTATTCTGATGGCTGGAATAAAGGCAATGCCCAGGAAATGGTGAACTGTGAAACTGATTATTACTCTGAAGAAAGAATATTCAGAGCTCCTACTCAGAAAGTCCTGGAGGCCAATGTCAGGGGTTGTAAATCAACTCCTCTTCTGTTTTAATACTGAATTAACAACCAGGCAGGGGGAAAAATGGAACATTTAAATATTTAAACCAAACATTTAATTTTTAAACATGAACATTCTTTTTATAACTTGGACTGCTCTTCAAGGCCTGTGGAAAATTCCCCGAGCCTTTGCTGTCTACCCTCCTTCATGGCTCATGCTAAAGAACTTTGCTAACCTTGGATATCTCTGAACTTGGCAGGGGATAATACATTTGTTTTATTCAGAAGAAGTCACATTTGTGTCCTAATAAAAAGATTACTGACAAATTTATTTAAAGAAAGGGGGATAAATATCTGTATAATAAAAATGAAACTAAGTCTGATGAAACTAAAGAAAATTATATTTCATGTGATGCTCTTGATTCCTGCTTTCTGCTGGAAACTGTTCTTGGCTTTTTATGTTATTTATTTTCAATTGCACAAGAAACCCTGCGAAGTTTCATTGGTCATCTTTCTGTCCATAAGCAAACTGAGTTTAGGTGAGGCTAATAAAGCCACACAGGGTCGTGTGTTTTGGGTGGCGGACGTTGACGCTTGGCCCAGCATCCGTATGCTCTGCTTCTTGCAAGAACCTTCGATTTTTGCTTGGGGATCCAGTCTCTTTTCCCTCCTTAGTGGTGTTTGTGGAACGAAATGCTGAGACTGTTTTTGTGTGTTCTAGACCCTGTGACCTAGAACCGTGGCCACAGTGAATGGTTCGGGGACAAACATATGAGAGCCTATAATCTGGAACAGTGGCCACAGTGAATGTTTCAGGGACAGACATGTGAATACATCGGAGCCAAGAGGTGCCTAAGATATTGCTTGGGGGCTGGAAGAGTGCACTGAGACTGCTCTTACCACCAGGAAGGATCTGCGGAGGAGGAAGCTGGTAGGAGCTGGAAGAAAGAGATGATAGCTAGTCTAGTTGAATCACTGAGATCATCACCACCCTTTTAGAAAAGGAATTCCTCTCCTCTTCATGACCTGTCTTTTCTTTTCAGGTATTACTTTTACCTAATTAATTAATTAATTAATCTTCTGTGGAGCACCAATGATATATTGAGTGCCCTGTGAAAGTCATGTATATCTAATCTGCCTCAGGTCTCACTAATCTCTGACTACAAAATACCACGGTACTGTCTGTTTATAACCAAATTACTGCATGAGCTCATTCTTCCTCATCTGGCTGATGTCTAAGCAAAGTATCCACAGGACATTGACTCTTTCTAGGGCACAGTGCTCCTCTGAGGCTAATCAGCACCTATTTCCATCTTGGCCTTGATAAAGGAGGCCACATCTCTATTCCCTGGGGTACCTCCTCTAAGTGTGGCACACACATTTCCATTGCAGCTGCAGGCAATTGTCCTTGGAGTTCAGAGGCCTAAACTCCATCTCACGGTCTCTTATGCAGTTGCTGTCTCCCCACCTGGCTCTGGCCTGCCCTGTAAGATGGGGGAAAGCATCCCCTAATCTTCCAACCAGCCTCTTCTCAGGACCTCCAGGAATCTCTGAGTCTCTGGGCCAGCCCAGTGACTCCTGGGCCCCTGAGAGGCCTGAAGGTTGTTTTCACAAGAACAATGGGTAGGGACCTACCTAATCTATGAAGCTCCTTACAGAACAAGGGGAGAAGTTTGTTCTATAGACAAATAGCTTCCCAACTTAGAAGGCAGAAATCACTGAAATTTTACAATAGCCATTTTGATAGCTTCAAAACAAAATCCAGAAGAGAAACCAAACCAAACAGCAACAGGCACAACTGCAATAACGACTGGACAGCAATTCCAGTGCATTCCCACGGGAACCTTTGGATGGACACATGCATGGCTTTAAGGATGGGACTTGTTTTTCTCATGATTCCTTCCCTCTTACTTACAGTCTGTCCCGCAATGCAGACTTCCACACCCAAGCACAGAGATGCTTTCTGTGAGAAGGTGATTTTGTAAGTGGGTAATACTCCATTTCCCATTGTCAATCTTAGTTGATTGCAGAAAATCTTTCATCTCTGCATCTGCCAGTGAGTTTTGGCATCTCTCTCCTGACCCTTGGCACATTGGACCTTAGTTTTCTCCTAGGGTTTTCTCCTTTACTCATCTCTAAGTGTCTTGAGGCAGGGACCCACCTTGCTGGTCTTGGAGATCCTCCTCAGGGCTAACAGGATGTTCAGCCATCAGTTACTCTGGATTTAGAAGGAAGAGCCCTGGGTTTCTGTTCTAGCCCTTCGACTTTTGAGCTGTGTAGCTGTGGACAAATCACTCATCTCTGGGAACTCTTATCCTCAGCTGTAAAACTAGGATAACATCACTGTGGTAGAATGCAAAGCAGTTACTATTGTTCATACTTCTGTACATTTGTATTCTTTAAATGTCACTTTGCAATTTTTTCCTTCAATTTGTCGTGAGTGTCCCCACCCCTAGAGTGGGATCAGGCTTTTTGACTTGCTTTTGTTAATGGAAAGCAGTGGAAATGACAGTGTGCCAGTTTGGAGCCTGAAACTCAAGAAGCCTTGCATGCTTCTTCTAGCCATCCTGGACCCTTGCTTCCTGCATGAGATTAAGCCCATGCCACGCTGCTGGAGGTTGAAAGCCCATGTGGAGCAGAGGCAAATTATCCCCAGTGGAGCTGCCTTTGGCCAGCTAGCCCCCAGCTGACTTTTCAGACCACATATTTATATTTTTATTATACTTTAAGTTGTGGGATACATGTGCAGATCATGCAGGTTTGTTACCTAGGTATACACGTGCCATGGTGGTTTGCTGCATCCATCACCTGTCGTCTACATTAGGTATTTCTCCTAATGTTATCCCTCCCCAATTCTCCACCCCGCTATCCCTCCTGTAGTCCCCCCAACCCCCAACAGGCCCCACTGTGTGATGTTCTCCACCCCTTGTCCATGTGTTCTCTTTGTTCAACACCCACTTATGAGTGAGAACTTGTGGTGTTTGATTTTTCTGTTCTTGTTTCAGCAGACCACATATTAACGAGTAAATCCAATAAGAATAGAAAGCCTCTCAGATAAGTCCAGTCTAAACTGCTAACCAGCAGAACCATGAGCTAGATAAATTGTGGTTTTAAGCCACTAAATTTTAGAGTTGTTTGTTATGCAGCAAAAACAAACTAATACACTCACTCACTTCTCAGATGACTGTGTGCACTAAGTGAGATAATGTGTGTGGGTCCTTGGTAACCTTAGTAAACCTCACTGACTCTCTTGCCTCACTCTCAATGACCCCTCCTTACATCAGTGGACTCATAGGCCCTCCTTTCTTAATGCGGGAGACAGATGGAGACCTGGCCACAGAAGCAGAATGACGTCATTACCTATTCCCCCTGATGCTTGGATTCGACTTCTCCATCTAATGAAATTTCAGACCTTCTGCCAACCACCGACTCTAGTAGTTGCTCAACCCGTAATATTTGCCTTGTTGGACTGATTTCCTTAGTAGAATAAAAAATTTCCAAAAGGACAGCCCAGAGACTTTTTTCAAGTTTCCAAGTTCCAACTAGCCAGTGGTAGGACCTTGGACTAGCTCTCCAAGGCTCAGTTTCTTCATATGCAGAAATGGGTCCAAGCTTCTTACCAATCCCTTACAGGGGTGCCCTGGGAATCATATGATAATCATGTATGTGAAAGTGCTTTTTAACTAGAAAGCCCTATATAAATTCACAGTATTAGTTGTCCATTCTACAAATATTTACTGAGTGCTTCTGTCTCGAGGCACTGTCCTAGAAGCTTGGAGTAGATCTGAAAATGAAGTAGACAGCAACCCCTGCCCTTATGTGCTCACATTATCATTATTTGGCTTTTCCCAGCCCTGCCGTGATCTCAGGTCTCAATGTGACTTTCACTAGAAGTTACGTGTGTCTTCTCATGGGTTTCTTAGGAAACAAAGCCTGAGGCAAAACACATGTGCTAAAGCTTTATTGGAGAGTAAGATCTCCAAGAAGAAAGACTGTAGGTAAAAGGGGAACTGAGGCAGGGATGGAGAAAAAACACATATAAGGTGAGGCACTGAGCTGCCCACAGCTTCACAAGAAACCCAGCCATTTGCTGGGTCATGTAGGTCATCTTTGAGAGAACAACACAGAAACATTGCATCTTGGAAGAGTCAATTCAGAGAAGAAAGAGAATAAAATTCTGGCTTTTTCCTGTCTGCCATCTCTAAATGGTCACAGGTCACCCAGTAGGAGTTAATTCTCCTACACTGCTGAGTTTCCTCTGGAAAGCAAAGCCCATCATGGCAGTGGTAATAGTGATTGGGTGTGAGCCAAGCATTCCCAGCCAGCCTGCAGCCTACTGGACATAGCTGGGTGAGCTGGAGAGTATGAAAGGGGCTGTCAAATGTCTTGCACCTTAGTGTTGACGAAGTCCTGCATATGAGGCAAGAGGTTGGTGGTGTGAGGCATGAGGCAGGGCACTATTTGGTCAAGCCACATGACATGGAGGACCATGGTGGCTGGTTTACCCAGGGGAGGGGGTGACAACAGGACTGCTGCTGTGAGGCTGGAGAGGAGCATACAGCCTCTCTCTATGGAAACCTTCTATTTCATTTTCCATGAATATGACTGGTGCCACGTGATCTCCCTAGAGGCAAAACATGGTTGAGCCAGTTGGGGAAGGGGCATGAAGAGGATCCAGGAAGTCTTTAAGGACTTCTATGAACAGAAAGCAAAGGTTGGTGTAGCAGGAGGAATGTCTTCAAGCCAGAAGTCCTGCGTCCTACTCTTCTATTAACTTGCTTTGTAACCTTGAGCACACTTCTGAACTTCTCTGTGCCCCGATTTCCCATGTGTGAAATGAGAGTGGTGTCCAGGCAGAGTCCTTTGTAGCTCTTCTGTGCTGGAGCCCTAGGGCTTTATGCAGATTCAAAGTCATCCTTCCTTAGCCCCTGCCTGTGTCCCTTGTTCTGAGTGTACAGGGATTAAAGCAGAGCAGAGGAGAGGCAGGCTCACCAGGAGGGAGTCACAGACGATAATGAATAGCCAAAGTCATGGGCAACTTCACTCCTTCTGGCATTGTTACAGTCCAAGTTAAATATAGCCATCCAAGACTTCCATCCAACGCTGACAAACTGCAACTATTTAACACATCTGCGGTGGAAGAAAGAGCTCCTAGTCACCAGCAATCATCAGCAGTGACTCTGTGAAGGAAGCTGAGGGCAAAATTTAACTGGTGTCAACATTCTCAGCCAGCATTTGTAATGACTTAGAAATACCTGGAGCCCTGCTGACTGTATGTTTGAATGAGACTATTATTTATGACACTGTTGGGTCTTTTACCTTTTGAACTTTCTGATGGGTCAAGCCTGCGAAAACATGACTCCAGAAGCATTTTGAGCAAGTAATTATTTTTTCCAAAAGAACTGATATCATCAATTAATAATTATTCTGTATTCACTCTTTGTCAGGCATACATTTTTATGTGCATCTCTCCTTTCACCTTCACAGCAACTCTCCAAAGTGGGTCCTGATTTGTCCTTACTGTCTAGGTGAGGAGCCTGAGATCCATCGAGGTTGAATAATGTGCCCAGGGTCACCCAGCAACTAAGTGAAGAACTCGGGATATACAATCCAAGCTTTTGACCATTTTCTCATCATCAAATCTCTAATATAGAACTACTGATTGTGGGGGGATCCCAGAGCCATAGATCATCTAAACCAGTACACTCTTGGGAGTAATGGGGAAGCTATTACTCAGTGTAATAGGAGTAAACCAGAACTGCTCCTGGCAAACAGAGACATCTGGTCACCTGAGAACCTAGGTAGAGAGAGTCACATAAAAGCTGGAGTCAGTCTTGGTGACCTTATTCCTCCTCCTTATACTCCATCTGAGATTAGTGTCAGGCATTCAAGGCCCGTCTCTTACTGAAACCATTGTAACTGGCATAAATGTGAATATCTTTGTAAACTGTGAAACACTACAGGTTCGGTTAATACATGTAAATTCCCACTGATTAAAATTGGTTATGTGTTTGGCATGGTGGCAGCACTTTCCCTGGGTTTTTTCATCTTTGCAACAGCCTCGATGCCATACCTTATTAAATTTGGCAGATAAACAAACTGCAGCCAAGCCAAGTTAAAGTGGACCGAGAGAGAACAGCATGGTTTGAGACACGTGGTCTTCTGTGCAAACATCTAGTGCGTGCTGTCTGCATACCTCACCTTATTAGAGGGGACTATTGTGCTTAGGCAGAGTCCCTGAAAGAGAGACTCACCCCACCCCGTATCTCAGTTTCATAGAGTGCTACTTCCCTGACAGGCCAGTGGTGCAGACATGAAATGATAAGCCTTCCCTACTGACGTGTTGGTGACCATTCCTTGTCTTTCCTGGGAAACCTCATGCTGCGACTCTAGAAGCCAGCTGCCAGGTTTTGAATGCTGTAATATAGCAGGGAGGCTTTCAGGAAAGGGTGGGGAGTTACGGCAGTGTCCTCCAAACATTCCACATGTGGGAGGCAGCACTGGGTTTCAGAAAATGTGAAAGGCTCTGAGTTGGGGCAGCTGGCTGCAGTTCTGGTTCCAGCTCTGATGGGCTCTGTGGTCTTGTCATCATATTCCTTCCCTGGGCCTCAGGAATATGAAGCCCCACCTTCACACAGCATTTGGGCAAGGGCTATACATATGTTCATAGCCTTTGACTCCAGAATTCGTTTTCTGAGAATCCACCCTAAGGAGCTAATTCTAAGTACAGAAATGGTTTTCTGCAGAGAGAGGAGCAGGAAGCCAACAACGTCAAGGTGTGCAGAGGGCCCGGCGATCTGGGTGAGAGGGTCCTGGTGCAGCAGAAATGGAATGGGCCCAGGGGCCGGACTGACATGGTTTTAACTTTCACTCTGCCCTTGATAATACCTGTGAGATAGTGGGCAGGTCGCTTCACCTCCCTGGGACTATTTCCTACACACATAAAAAGGAGATAATGATGCCTTTTTCCTTGTGTTGTTGAAAGGATAAGTGGGATTGTTGATTGATTAATACCTACCTTTAGTTCACTATGTATTTGAGGTAAAATACTTAAAATTTAGATAATAAAACATAAAGTAGTGAGATAAAATTGAATGAAAAAAAGATATAAATACACAAGCCTGGGGATTCCAAGGAGTCATTAGATTTGGGCCATGACGTGGGTTATCTGCTGCCTGTGGTTCAGTGTGGATGAGGAGGCATCATCCATGGCCTGGATCCTTTCATCTTTTAATTCTGAGGGGCACATAACACATAAGAAGGTCCTGGTACAGAACTGGTGCCCACTGATACATTTTCTTCCCTTTCCCCAACCTGGCTTATAAGTGTCATATGACCACTGGCTCATGTGTGATAGACCAGGTTTCTGTGGTTCCCAGCTAGTGTGGACACACAGTGAGGCAGGGGGCCTTGGGAGGGTCCCCGTGGTCTGTTTGTGGCCTTTTCTTTGTTAGCCGAGCCAGTGAGGATGCCCAACAGAGGCTGGCCTCGCCTCCCACCAAGAGGAAGATGAGGATGTGGGACTTTATTTTTGCATGTTGTAGTTCCCATTGATGGGGCTCTCACCTTGTGTCAGACACTAAGCTGAACAATCATCCTTCCTCATCTTCCTTATACCAGCCCTTTGAAAGAGAATTTTATCACTCATTATGTAAATAGAAAACGGAGGCTCAAAGAGCTTAGATAACACATAAGGTTTCACTGAACTGGGCTTCTCGTCCACGATTCTCTGGTCCGTGGACCTTATACTTACCATTTGAGCTGCACTGTCTTCTTTATCTGTTAATTTGATGAAGGTGGGAAAATGAGTTTTATGGATAGCATCTCTTTTGAGTTTCTAAGCTACCCTCTGGAGAGAAAAGAACCTCACCTGCATAATACATTTTCCAGTGACCTAAGAGTAGTCTATCCATTCATGCTACAAATGGTTATTGTCCTCCTCATTCAGCCTCTCAGAATACAGCAGCAAATAAAACAGACCAAGTTCCTACTCTTTAAGAAACCTGCGTTATATTGAAGGGACTTATGGATTTCAGGAAAAGACATTCTTGTCCATTGCTACTTAGGAAATATCCATAGCTCTTGCTTTCTTTGCACCACTACCTCCATTCCCACTTTGGCTGTGGGAATAATATGCGTTATCTCCTGTTGAGCACCTACTATATGTCAGGAAACCTAGTAGGGGCTTTCTACATGCTGTCTCATTTAAATTCCACATTGATCCTGCAAGAAAGGTAAGCCAGGCCTTTTTAAAGGATGGGCAAACTAAGGCACAGAGAGGTTGGGTACTTGCCTCAGGTCACACAGTGGTGACTAGGAGAGCTTGGCTGGATTTTTATAGATCTGGCTGAATCTAAGGACCATGCCTCTTCTGTTATACCATGGTACTTTCATCCACACTGGTCTGAGCACTGCTGGAGTTGGGTAAGTAGCCTTTCTTCTTGGACTTCAATCATCCCTTCTGTGAAATAGTGGAACTTGACAATGATTTATCAGGTGCTTCTAAGTTAGCTGTTCTCTGATGGTGAGTCTTTGAGAAGGGCAAAGGTGGGACCTTCAAGGGATGCCTGAAGCTTCAGAAAAGGCTTGCCTGGTTAGAGAAGTGGAAAGACCTGACTCTTTTAAAACCAACATGGGGCATCTACTCCCAGAAAGTGGAGGAAGTTATAATCCCTCCATGAAGAGGCCTAAGGTCCACAGAAGGCATGAGGGTTTCCACCTTTCTGTTAAGATCAGCCCACGTTTGGAATTCAGTCAGCTACCTGACAACTCAGGTAGAGACAGAACAGCCATCACCCAGGTAACCACAAAGCCAGCTTTATTGCAACTGACTCATGGATACTATTAAAATTACTCAACTTTTGGGTTTATTGTGACCTAATATGAACCATGCATCTAATTAAAACTAATTTGGGAGGTGACTGCATGTTTGAAGAACTAAACCTGGAAAGAAGCAAAACAAAGCTGCTTCCACCTCTTCAGAAGCCTTGAAGATGCCTTGGAGAATGAGAGGGGAGAGGGAAAATTTTCCATCCATGTGCAGCTTCAGGATATTTGCATAAAGATGCTTTTATTGATTTTATCAAATCTGTTTTGTTTTCCTTGAGGTACTAAAATAGTACTCCAAAGAAGGGCTCCAATTTTGACATGATTCAGGTCTGAAATTGAATCCTGTCTCTGTCATCACCAGCTGTGTATGACAATAATAGTTAAGGTGACACTAGCTGCTATGTAGCAGGTTGATTGCAAAGATGATCTCAATTCTCAACCTCTCTCAATGTGATCTGGCTGCTTCTCCAGTGAAGAGAATGGACTACTATTTCCTCACTCCATGAATATGACTGGCCTTGTGACTTGCTCTGGTCAATAAAATGTGGCAGTAGTGACATTGGTCAATTCTAAACCTAGCCATCAAGAGGCCATGCATGCTTCACTGCGTCTTTTGGACTCTTGCCACTGCCATGAAAACCGACCTGGCTAACCTGCTGGAGCATGAGAGAGCACATGGAGTGAAGTGGAATAATCCCCAGCCAAGCCATTCTCAACCAGCTATCCCACTGCCAACCTAGCAATTGACCTCAGATGGATGAGTGCGCCCAGCTGAGGTCAAATAATGCCAAGCCAAGATAAGCAAAACTACCCAGGTGACCCATTGATTTGTGAGCTATAATCAGTGGTGGTTGTTTTAAGCCACTGTCCTAGTCATTCCAGGCTTCTTTAACAAGATACTATGGACAGGGTGACTTAAACAGTAGGAATTATTTTTTTCTTACAGTTTAGAAGCTAGAAGTTTTAGAAGTCCACGATCAGGATGTCAGGAAGGTTAGGTTCTGGTGACAACTCTTTTCCTGGTTTGCTTCCTTCTTGCTGTGTCCTCAGGTGGTGGAGAAGAGAGACAGAAAGCAAACTCTCTGGTGTCCCTTCCCATAAGGGTATTCATCTCATCATGAGGACTTATAACCTAATTATCTCCCAAAGGCCTCACCTTTAAATAGCAGCATGTTGGGGATTAGGGTTTCAACATATAAATTGAAGGGAAGGGCACAAACATTTAGTTCTTAGAAGTCACTAAGTCTAGAAGTTGCTTGTTTCATAGAAATAGCTAACTGATATATACTATAGTAAATAAACTTCCAATTCTTAGTGAACACTTAAACGTTTTTCTCGTGTGACATTCAATTGGTAGAACTCCCTGCAGCATGTAGATAGTCAGAAGCTGAAGCTGGAGGATTTCAACGTTGCCCTCAGCACTCAGGGCAGAAGATAGTAGGGGACAAAGAGTGGATGTTTGATGAGCATTTCGATGGGTAGCCCCTGTTGTCTGCTCTGCCCACGTCTTTTATTACCCAAGTCATATAATCATATTACCTAAGTTTTACAATGCAGGTATGTAACGGCATTGTTTCCATTTTAGAGACAAAGATACTGAGGAAAAGAGAGCTTAAAATAATTAGCTGAAGGTCCACAGCCACCTGCTGGAACATTAATTGACCTGGTTCCAAAGTTTTGCATAATGATGCTTCTCTAAACATAGCTTGGCTGGGCTTTGGACTTCACATAGTGTATCTCAGAAGAGGGAGAAAAGTAGATATTCCTTTCTCTCTCCTATAAACAGGTAAGGAGCAGTTGTCTGAATTCTCTTCATAGGCCCAGAGAACATTGAATCTATAATGCCTTCTACAGATTAATAATTAACACTTGTAGAAATTAACACTTCTACAAGTAGTATATAGGAAGATGTTATTTTATTAATCACTGCTCATTCTTAATGAAGTTACTAAGGTGAATTAAGTGATCATCTGAGCTTCTGATAAGATAAAATGCTAGTCTCCAATATGAGACTTCTTAGAGCCACAGTTTCCAATCTCACCAGGCAGCAATTCAGTTTTCTTCCCTTGAGCAGAAAAAATAATATTGGTGCCCACAGCTGGCTTGGCATAGAGCCGGGATTTACCCCTAGATCTGCCTGGCTCCAAGCCTTTGGTCTTTTAGCTCTATTGCACTTAACTTTAATCAGCCTACACCCTGAGAAAAGACTGCCCTGGGGCATCAAAGTCATCTTGTTTTGCTTTCTTAACATTGTCTTCCTGAGAAATGGATGAGTGGTAGGAAAGGCGTTTCAGAAAAGTTGTTATTGGCTTGCAGAATGATGTTGGCAATGACTTGTAAAATGATCTAACAGTTCAAGGAATCTGGGTCACCTTAGTAATAGAGAAGGGGCCAGATGATTTGCTGCAAGGATCTTATAATTCCCAAATGTTTAATGAATTCAAGTATCTAGCCAGGGAAGGGCAAACAGCCAGTTCTGTTTCTCTCTTACCCTTGTTTCTTAGATTGCTTCTTCCCAAACTTTCCACCAGAAAACAATCACTTCTACCCCAGTTAGTTGGGGCTAGAGGTGAGAGTGGTGGAATAAAAAGAGAAACTAGAAAGTTTCTCCATACATGTTGTCCTAAACTTAGTCTCCTCTGAAGCTCTTATTCTTCAGTAAGGACTCTAACAATGTTTCTGAGAGGGAGGGAGATTGCAGGGACTCATTGTTCCACTTTGCAGATACAGAGTCTGAGAAAGCAGTGCTTAGGCTTCAGGTGGCTTTATAATCTTTCCTTCAAACAGGAATACCTTTAAAAGTGAAAAAGAGTATTGTTACTAATTATGTCAGGACAACAAGTATAAATATTGTCCTGGACAAGGCAGAACTTAGGGTCAATTTATTCACTATGGGCTTCCATGGGGCCAGAACTGTGATACTTTCTTGAGAAACAAGGGCATAGCTCAGATTTAAAATCAGCTCTACTGGGATAGATTGGAAAATACTCTGGATTTGGAGTCAGTCCTAATGCCTACTTAGGTACTTGGCAAGTCACTTATCAGTGAGTCTTGCTTTCTTTATCTATAAAATTGTATGGATATTTATCCCCATATTAAAATATATTCTCAAGATTAAGTGACAGGAGCTGAGAAAAGATTGTGTAAATGTAGTTTCTCTTCAAATATTGTGTCCCATCCTGAAATCCTCTCCCACAAGTTTTATTGCTCTTTTTACTTTTCTAAATTCCTTTGGCATTTTCCATAATGATATGGTTTTGCTGTGTCCCTACCCAAATCTCATCTTGAATTATAACTCCCACAATTCTCACATGATGTGAGAAAGACCCAGTGGGAGATAATAAAATCATAGGGGCAGGTCTTTTCCATGATGTTCTTGTGATAGTGAATTAGTCTCATGAGATCTCATGGTTTTATAAAGAGGAGTTCCCCTGCACAAGCTCTGTTTGCCTGTCACCGTCCATGCAAGATGTGACTTGCTCCTTCTTGCCTTCTGTCATAATTGTGAGGCCTCCCCAGACATTTGGAACTGTAACTCTATTCAACCTCTTTTTCTTCCCAGTCTTGGGTATGTCTTTAACAGCAGCATGAAAATGGACTAATAGAGTAAATTGGTACCAGGAGTGGGGTGCTTTGGAACTGGGTAACAGGTAAGGTTGAAATAGTTTGGAGGACTCAGAATAAGACAGGAAAAAGGGGGAAAGTTTGGAACTCCCTAGAGACTTGTTGAATGGCTTTGACCAAAATGCTGATAATGATATTGACAATGAAATCCAGGCTGAGGTGGTCTCAGGTGGAGATGAGAAACTTATTGGGAACTGGAGCAAAGGTGACTCTTGTTACGCTTTAGTAAAGAGACTGGAGGCATTTTGCCCCTGCCCTAATGATTTGTGGAATTTTGAACTTGAGAGAGATGATTTAGGGTATCTGACAGAAGAAATTTCTAAGCAGCAAAGCATTCAAGGTGTGACTTGAGTGCTGTTAAAGGCATTCAGTTTTATAAGGGAAAGAGCATAGAAGTTCAGAAAATTTTATTTAAACCTGTGAAATGCTATGCAATTGCTGAGGAGTGATTTACTTCCAATTATGTGGTCACTTTTAAAATAGTTTTTTTTTTAAATGCAAATGGCTTTTCCGTATTCATGCTTAACCACAAATGAAGTTAGAAA